>JAQQZT010000011.1:4780066-4797692 GCA_030068275.1 Clarias platycephalus
CACACACACACACACACACACACACACACACACACACACACACACACACACACACACACACACACACACACAAAGTTAAAAAAAAAACAAAAAAACAATTCACACACTGCCATAAGGGCAGCCTGTGCGGTGGTATTATTCCTTAGTCACTTCGACTTGATCTAATGATCGAGAAATGCTAAACATCCAAACACTGCCATAATTCGAACAAGTTTTGAAAGTCAGCTTAAATGCCTGATCTAATTCATCTTCATTTGTCTTCAATGACTTGGATGACACCTAGATAAGGACTTTTTTTTTTTTATTATTAAATTTGAATGGTGTAAAGTGTAGTTCCAAAACGTGCAGTTCCTCCAATGTCCACTGGGGGCTGGTTGAAAAAATGAGTCAATCCACATGTTAAAATGACGGCTATAGTCTCCATAACTACTGTACTGTATTTCCCATTCATGACAACTGTACAGGGAGGGACTTTTTGTAATGTAACTCATCAGTTAAAATCATATTAAGCCATAATTATATATATATTAATACATAATTAGGGGTGGCTGATTTGAGTGCAATGCAATGTAACGTCAAACCGCTAGCTGTCTGCTATGCATCACTTTAGCTAACCAGGTAACTGGAATCGTTTTAGTTTAACTTACCACAAGAAATGTAGGCGTTAACACGGGACGATGTGTAGGGTTTGGAGGACGAAGTTCAATCAAATGCAAAGTAATGCTAGAATATAAATTAGCCACCATAACATTTGAGTTAGGCTAAAGCTAAGCTAGCTAGCTTGTGATATCTGAGATACTGTAAGTATGCAGAATGCGGTTTGCTCAGCCAGCATGGCCGTTTATGGTTAATCAATATATATTGTTTCTATACTAAAAACTCTTAAACTTCAAAGGACTTGTATCGTGATGCTATGGTGCTTTATATTAATAAAGGTAAATAAACGTACCATCACTAATGTGATCAGGCTTACTGTAAGAGATGTATATTTAACAGTATAAACATGAAAGGAGTTTCCAGTGTCAGGTCTTTGTAACAAACAAAAAGTTTTTCTGCCATGGGAGTGGCATCAAGAGGCTAGTAACTGAATGTTACATCCTTTATGTGACAACAGGATGCAACTTGTCGCACAGAGGTTCCTCACAATTTAGGATGTATTAAGCTGTAGTTTTTTTTAAATCTTATTCCATTTCACGAAAGGGAAAAAGCGATAAAGCGAGGCTGGTAAATGAATGACTGTTTAAGCACTAATTATTTCTCATTAATGTTCTATTAACTAAAACCAGATATTAAAATACAATTCATTAGCACCTGTTCCTGGGTTGTATAAGCTCATTAGTTTATGATTGAGTCCTTCATCAACCGATCCTTCAGCAAAAACACTAAAATCCAGCAGTCTGACTATGGATGGATACCCCGAGTGATCATGGGTAAACAGATGCCTTAAAAAGGCGCAGCTGTTTCCCTATCAGAATGAATGGACTGCAGTACAGCTGGCCTGTTTTAGCTAACAGGAAGCTCGAGATGCGCCACTGCAGCACTCCAAAGTTGAAGGCGAAGCAGTGTAATGGCTGGGGTTGGCATGGCAACCGTTTTGGGAGAACTGGAAAGGAGGAGGGAAGGGGGGGAAGCGCAAAAGGGAGGGCGCGCGTTTTGCTTTCGGAACAGGAAAGTTGCTGGGAAATTGTGAGGGCAGCTAAAGAGCAGCTTCTCTTTTGAGCTGTATAAAGAGCAAAAAGAGCTTGAGATCGAGCATCCGCGCTGCTGGAAGCACAGCATTCTGCGACACGCTGTAGGAGTAAAAAAAAATGATAGGTGAAGCCTTTACAATATTGTGCTGTGACTCAATGGTGACAGAAGGAGAGGAGCGGAAAGATGATGATGTTGCAATTGGCTCATATTTGTGTAGGGGTAGAAAAGAAATAAGATGCTTGGCACACACAGCATCGAATGATCTGGCCACAGAAGGGAACGGGAGATG
Source organism: Clarias platycephalus (assembly GCA_030068275.1). Classification (NCBI taxonomy): domain Eukaryota; kingdom Metazoa; phylum Chordata; class Actinopteri; order Siluriformes; family Clariidae; genus Clarias; species Clarias platycephalus. Next base: position 4,782,048 of record JAQQZT010000011.1, read on the forward strand.
AGATCTGACTTTATGTGATTTAGATTTTCTTTAAAATTCTTTATAAATTTTAGATTGATTACTATGATTATGACGGAGTCGAGCGAACAGGAAGACCACAGCAAGTCAAATAATCACTTTTTACAACCATGGTGCGCAAAAAAAGTATTTCAACGTGCAGATGTAACATTGCATTTCTAGTATAATATAATATAATATAATAAAGTTTTTAGCATTGTAACAATTTCTTAATTCTTATTAAGTTGAAGCAAAAATTATGATCTGAGCAAAAATGTATTTATATATAATTATATATATAATTTTATTTGGTTCACAAATAATGGGGAAACTTTCACCGCATCGTTCACTGCAATAAAGTGCAGCTGAGATGACTTCGAACGAAACATCGAGTACATCTCACATCGTTTGGGGACTCAGGGTGAATATAAATCACAGAGTGGCGTTCTACGACGCTGAACGCTCAGCGAAGACGAGATGGCGGGCATATGGAGGAACATGCTGCTCTGTAAGTGTTTTCATCAGCCCCAGCATGAGGGGGGCAACCATTTGCCGGGTTCAATATCTCCTCGGGCTTCACACGAAGCGTTTCCTCTTGCTTGCTGATAAACTTGATCCGAACACCCTGCTGCACCATTTATCCAGTCAGAAAGACGGACTCGCCTAACGACGTTTATAGATTCGGTTACGGCTGGTGCGTCTGAAATGTTTTAACATCAGTTTGCTTTGTAAATGATTCAGAAAAGGCTACATGTTGTGAAGCACGGCCCATTGTGTCTGCAACAGGGCGGAAAAGAAAAAAAAAAACAGTCGAAAGGGGCTCACAAAGCACTTCACAATGGTCGAGCGGTTTTATTTCCAGAGCTCCCTTTACAGTAACTATGGAGACCGTGGGTCAGCTGATTGCAGAGAAATGCAGCAATGGACCATGGTAGTTATAGCCTCTGCTTTGTTTTTATCCCTTTTTCTGTGCACTCTAGTAAAGGTTTTGTAGATTCTGTGTGATCATATCCTCCATCTTCGCCATCCTAAAAATGTTGTCTATTCTTTACAACTCTATAACATCCAGGATATTTCTCTTAGCAGTGCTTTCGTCCCCTTTGATCCTGTAAAGAGACATACAAAACATAATTCATTGTCCTCGCTTCGCCTCTTTGTGGCTCGACTCAGGCAGTTCACGCAGTTTTTTAATGAAAGCCCTATGTGTATAATGAAAGGATGCAGCTTAATTACTTTACCGCTATAACTCGCACACAGCACCTCTCTGTGGATTATTGCTCCCAATCACGGCGCACGTTACGACTGCTGGACGATGTCAAGGAAGGCTCTTGTGAAAAGTACAAGCTGCTGCCACATGGTGAGTCTGACAGTGGGGTAAAATGACATGTTGCCTTTACTAGGGAGCTCTTAAACCGTATTTAGGTGAGATGTTTTTGTCATGTACAAAGTGCTTGCTTTTCGATATGACAGCTTTGGAGCCAGGATTCTATTTCTGGTTTTAGGGATTTTCCTCCGCTCTTCCATGCAGAAGGATTTAAGTTCTGATATCGTGTACTGTACAAAAAAACGTCTGGAGCCACACATCATTTCTTCATATTTTTGCCTCCAAAGTAGCAGACTTTCTTGGATTTGTAATGTAGTCTTGAGGAGTAGTTTCTCCATGCTTCCCTAAGGACCTTTTTGGCTCTCATTTTCAGTTCAGTCCTTGTACCTGTCGATTTCTGACGAATGCTTATGTTCCTTATGCCATACAGTGACCTATAAATCACTCATACATTAAAAGAAATGTCAAACTTCAGGCAGGAGCCAGTAAGAAACAGGCGCAGATGATGATAGACGATCAGGCCGGTAATTAGTATACTCGTGTGCACTATATTGTCAAAAGTATTCGCTCACCTGCCTTCAGGTGCATATGAACTTGAGTAACACCCAATTCTTAATCCATGGAGTTTACTCTGATGTTGGCTCGCAGTCTCCGCTCTAATTTATCCCAAAGGTGTTCTATCAGGTTGAGGTCAGGTTCCTCCACATCAAAATCACTCATCCGTGTCTTCATGGACCTTGCTTTATGCACTGGGGCACAGTCATGTTGGACCAGGAAGGGGCCGTCCCCAAGCTGCACAAAATTAGGGGCATGAAATTGTTCCTTTCCCACATGATTGTGCATCAGTTCACTAAGCGAGGTCTATAAAGACATGGATGAGTGGGTTTGGTGTAGAAGAACTTGACTGGCCTGCACAGGGTCCTGACCTCAACCCGATAGAACATCCTTTGGGATGAATTAGAGCGGAGACTGCGAGACAGGCCTTCTCGTCCAACATCAGTGTCTGACCTCACAAATGCGCTTCTGGTCAGAAATTCACATAAACACACTCCTAAACCTTGTGGAAAGCCTTCACAGAAGAGCTGAAGCTGTTATAGCTGCAAAGGGGGGCCGGGGCTAACATCATATTAAACACTATGGATTAAGAACTGAATGTTACTGAAATTCATATGCATGTTCAGGCAGGTGAGCGAATACTTTATGTGTAGTTGTAAGTGGTTGATGAGAGGGGAAATGAGGTTGCTGCTGAAGTTGTAACATAAATAACCAATTTTTTTATTGCATCTTTAGGCACTTTGCAGCCTGTCACAGTAAACATTTGTTCCTGTTTTTATTTTATTTTATCAATTCAATTCAATTTTATTAGTATAGCGCGTTAACAATTATTTAAGGTTGTATGGAATGTGAACGTGTATGAATCAAAATGGTCAGATAGTCCCTGATGTGCAAGCCGAGGGCGACAGTGGCAAGAAAAAACTCCCAGAGATGGCAATAGGGTGAAACCTTGAGAGGAACCAGACTTAAATCAAGATAATTTAATATGAAGAAATGAGAAAGGATCCAGACTTCTGCACAGTAATGTATTTTTTGAGCCATCTTGCACAGCATCTTGCACAGCATCATGCACAGCATGTTTAAAATCTATGGACACAGTGCCATTCCTAAAGCTTTAGAATGTCCTTCATTGTCCTGTTATAGAAGTCAGCCTCTTAAAAGCAAATCTTTACAAAATTTGCTGATACCTATTTAGGTCCATTCTTCTATCCATCTCTACAGTATGTCCTGTGCCACAAGCTGTTACACGACCCCGAAGTACAATAGAGCCACCCCATGCTGAACAGTTGGCAAGATGTTTTCATCAAATGCTGCTCCCGTTTTCCCTTAACATACTTTGATGATTTTGGTCAAAAAAAAGTTTTTTTTTTTTTTTTTTTTTACTTCCCTACTACATCGTAGACAGTACTTGTTTATAAAATGTTCCTGGTTTATCTCCTCATGTCCTACCTTTTTAAGATGTGGGCATCAATTAACTTCATTTTCAGATCCTCATTGAGCTTCCTAGAGGAGATTTATCAGATAGAAAATCTTTTTTCAATTATTTAAACAGTTTGTGGCGCGCTCCTCCATTAAAAAAAAAAAAAAAAAAAACAATAATATATGTCCAGCGGTGACCAAAAGCATATTATACAAAAGTAAAATTCACTGCTTTATGCCCAGAACTACACTGCCTAGCCAAAAAAAAAAAAAGTTGCCATTTCAAAAGGGGTCAAAGTATTGGGCTGCAGCAAGCAAAAAAACAACAACAACGAAGGAGATTTGAAATTACTGTAACTGGGTAAAGAACCCTTCAACATATTCTCAAGATGTGGAAGGATAGTGCTGAACTGTGGTTCTGATGAGTCCAGATCGACCCTATTCCAGAGTGATGTGCCCACTGTACAAGCCTCTGGAGATGGTGTTATGGTCTGGGGTTGCTTCAGTGGGTAGGTCTAGACTCAGCAACATTATGTGGCAATAAAATGAAGTCAGCTGACGACCTGAATGTACTGAATGACCAGTGGTTCTGGGAAAATGAGGAATCACTTTCACACATGAACTGGCCACTACATTGTGTGCCATAAGTAACAGGCAGTATGTAATACATGGCATATGTTGTCTTAATTCTTTTGGCCACCATGGTAATCATGGTGACTATACTCACTCACTCACTTACTCATCTTCTATACCGCTTTATCCTGTATTCAAGGTCACGGGGACCTGGTGCCTATCCCAGGAGACTTCGGGCACGAGGCAGGGTACACGCCCTGGACAGGTCGCCAATCAATCGCAGGGCACACACACACTCATTCACACACTACGAGCAATTTGGGAATGCCAATTATCCTAATCTGCAGGTCTTTGGACTGTGGGAGGAAACCAGAGTACCTGGAGAAAATCCACCAAGCACTGGGAGAACATGCAAACTCCATGCACGCAGAGACGGGAATCGAGCCTGGCCGGGAATCGAACCCGGACCCTGGAGGTGCAAGTCGACAGTGCTAACCACGACTATACTATGAATAAATTATAATTTTTTTTTATGGGAAAATAATCATCTTCAAGGTGGTAATGACCATCTGTTTTATGTTCACAACATCAACTCAATTATTGTCCTGGAACATGGAACACATCCTGGTGAGTTTTATTTCTTTCCAGACAATGCAAAACAATGAAAAGAATGGCAGTTATGAGTTTTTTTCTCTTTTTTTCGGGAACTAGTCTGAAACATTTCTTCTGAGTGTAATGGAATGAGAGGTCTGTGTATAGTTTGACTGATGAAATATCATCTTCACAATCAAATTCCACACCTTGGTGAATTCCGCACCAGTGCAATGGGTTTTAAAAAAAAAAAAAAAGAAGAAGATGCATTCGCTCGTTAGCTTGAGGCAGAGCAATATTGTAGGTGTGTCAAAGCAGCAATATTTCCAAGTATATTCATTTACTGTGTAGTAAATGCACATCCACAGGCATGGCTTTAGTCCCAGCAGACAGCTCTGCGTTATTGAACACTGAAACACATGAAAGCCACGGGCACTTTCTGGTGATTGACTTTGGGGGGGAGGGGGGGGCGGGGACAGGCTACTTTTGCTGAGCGGCTTGTCTAGAAAGGCCAGGTCTTCGGGGGAAATGAAAGAGAGAGAACAAATGTGGCATTTGTTGAGATCGATAGCGCATTGCGAGAGGCATCAGAAAGAACTCCGCCGCGCAAAGGTCCCGTAAATAGTTATTTTATATGAATGCATCTCGGCGGTGGGGATGAATTCATCTGTTCTGCTGTTCGACTGAGCTGCTGGAGAGGAGGAGGTAAAACAGAACACCACAATAGGGAGTAAATGAGCCCGAGTGAAGCGCATAACCCTGAGCACCCAAGCACAATCCAATCTGAAACGAGGATTTGAAGAAGCAATTGTGAAAGAATTACCACTTTTCAATTCGCTTCACCCTCGCTTGTGAAAATATGTGAGCGAGAGATTGAGAAAGAGAAGAAGAAAGAAGAAGAAATAGAAAAAGAGAGAGAGAAAGAGAGAGAGAACATATTGTTGGGGGTTGGAAGAAAGTGGAACCTGTGACTGACAAACCCAGATTGTGCTTAGAAAAGTTTATTTCTGAGCAACACTTGTCAACATGTTTCAGAATTCAGACTCAACTGCGTGAAAGCTATTTCGTAACATTGACATGTGTAAAAAGTTACAAGACAGCCGTGAAAGGATTTAAAAAAGAAGACTACAGCATTAAAAAAAAAAACAAAAAAAAAAACGTAAAAATAAAAACAAATAAACAATGTACAAGGAAAAACAAACTGCACCATAAATACAGGAGCGAAAACAAATTAAAGTAATCTATCAAACCACCGCAAATGTACGACATCATATTATTATTTTTTCTTGTTAGTGGAAATGTGTATATTTATATATGGATTTACTTCTTCTTCATCTTTTTCCTGTTCTTTTATTTTTTTACAAAAATGAATGGCAGTATAAAAAAAAGGAAAAAAAAAAAGAAGAAAAAAACAACCCGATCTATTCTACAGGTATTGTATGCACTCCCCCTCCACGGTGTCGTGGCTACAGTGCGCCGCCGAGTTTACTGAGGAAACATAGAGAAGGTTGCTGATGCGCGAGCCCCGACACTTACTGTATGCTTAGCTGAAAAGGTGATGCTGCTGACGTTGCTGCTGTGCAAAAGGTACGCTTGTGCTTGTGCAATGCCATTCTGCTCTTCGTCGGGTTACGGTATTACAGACGCGGCACGGTTCTCAGACTTAATCAGCCAACGAGGAGGAAAAACAACGTTCGTCAGGATCAAAATCGACTCTTTTAGAACCTGGGCACAGAATGATTGCTAAAATCCAAAGCTCTTAGGTAAAAATCTGACATCGTCATGCATTTGGTTTGTCTTTTGTGCCCGGTTTTATTTCTATCGTTTCGAGAATGAAAAAGTCTACTGGAGCTACTTTTTATTTTTCCCCTCGACTTCCCCACATCAATCATGATTACTGGTGTTGCTAACGGCAGGATTTCCTAATGTGGTTTTCAAGCTATTGCATCAACAGTGTACAACTTATCCCATTTCCTTTATCGTTTTCAGCATAAGCTCCGCGTGCGCCGTCATCCCGACAGCTTACAGAAAAGACACGCACGTGAAAAACCTTTGCTCACGCATGAAGGAATGAAAAAAAGACACGTGGAAGACGATGCTGGATGAAAACATTCTGACTCGAATGCTCGGGTTTGTATATATTGTTTTTGTTTCACACGCTCTCTCTAGATTGCTCTTCCTCTGAGATCTAATCACAGCTCACAGGCTGTGAGCAGGTGATTCATCATGCACGCTAGGGCAGAAGGAGACAGAGCGCAGGATATGACAAGTGTGAGCGATCAGCTCGTGTTTTCTTCAGGAGGTGTCTTATTGGGGTGCTTCGGAGGAGGTTTGGCCGGTGACTTGTAATGAGTGTAATGAGACAAGCAAATGCATCATACTTCACCAGTGTTGGAAAGACAGTATGGGGGAGGAACTATACACGAGCAGGTAAACAAGGGACAAAATAACAGGTTTCGTCGTCATCGAGACACTGACGAATCTTAAACAAGACCAAACAAAATACATAGTCGTATTCATAGTGCAAGTGTCACTATTTTTTTCGAGCCTCGTCTTTATAATCTCAAAAAAACAAAAAAAAACAACAAAAAAAAACGATGCTCCGTACAAAAACTCCCATTCAGGTTCCTTATTGCACCAGATAAGCAAAAAAACTCATCGAATGTCTATTAGAAAAAGGATTTCCGCTCCTTCTGTTGTCTCATCGTGAGTCCAGAGTGTGTAAAGAGTAAGTCCTTTTGGCTGAAGTTCACATCTTCCTCATTTTCTGCTCTGTCCCTCAGTGTGGCAGGACCATCTACATGCCGCTGGTGTTCATGCCCATGCCAGCTGCTTGCCCCATGCAGGGCAGAGTCTGTGCCGCTTTGGGAAAATCATGAGCCACGACGCGTCCGTTTTCCCCTCCGCTTCCCATGCGGCTCAGGCTGGAGCCCAGCATCGCTGCGTCGATGATTTGCTACAAGAGACAGACGACAAACACGGTTCTTAGCTACACCAAATCCGGATTTATCTTTCGATTAAACTGAATGCGTCATGTCTATCGGCAAAAACAAGCTCTAAACCAGTGTCAGCTGGCACTCGAAGCTGTATATCCACAAGCTCTGGTGGAAATTTATGCCTCGCTTGAGTTGTATGCGTCTGTCAATATGGCAGCCTCGCACAATAATTCAGCAGTCGGGAGGCAAAAAAAAATACTTAGAACAATAAAAGAAACCATGCTAGCTGGGAAACCTCTCACTCCTGCATTAGTTTCACATAATGAAAGCCTGTAGGCTTCAAACGGGAGCTAATGATGTGGCTGTCAGGCTTTAAATTCAAATCCAGCACACTTCACTGCATCAGCGAGGATAATGCTCCCCCAGCTGATGCAGTCCAATTGGCCTTCTCCAGGAGCAGTAATTTCTGCTAAATTTAGACCAAATGCTGCTGATGTCTTCATTCCGATTGATCAAAAATGTGTCGATTCGTTTTCTGTAGGAGCACAAGAATTCCAGATGTGGGCCAAAATCGCAGGTTTGCAGTATATTAATGCACCAGCTCTAAAACCTTGTATGTTTTATGGGCCACATTAACAAATTGAACATGGTGTAAATATAATGAAGTTTTCTATCATAACATATATTTATATAGTATTTATTTAGTATTTAAGAATTTAGTTTTTTAGTATTTAAGGAGCCTCCAGTTTCATTGCTTTGTAAATTGAGGGGTAAAGTTGTAAAATGGAGGTTTTTCCACCATATAAAAGTCTTCAGCTCTTTTGAAGCTTTGCAGCAACATGACTACACAGGAAAAAGAACTTAATAAAGACAAGTTCTGCACGACTAAACAGGACATGTTAGTACTGTAAGTGTTTAAATTTGCAACAAACCAAATATAAGATTATTAAGCCTGTTTCTAGACAAATGTAACAGAATTTCTTGTTCCATTAGCAGATAATTTTCCTGAGTTCTTTTGAAAAAAGGCAAACTATCTGCGTAAACATGTTCCACATTTTAATTAAAAAAGGGTGTTTAAGTCAAAGTGGGACTTTTGATTGTGCAGAATAACAGAACACAGTTATGAGGGTAAAAACTCCCTGTAAATTCTTTCTACACTAATGCACTTATCGGAGTATTTCACTCGGCCTGGATACAATCGAGGTCGAAAGTTTTTTTAAGTATGCCGGAATCTTGATCGGACTGCCTGCTTCACGTCTGAAACGCTGGCCTCCCAAGAACTTCTTTAATGGCCCAAACATGTGGAAATGACTTGAAGCGAGGACAAGACCAGTCCCTGTTATTTTTGTTAAAAGGTTTGCGCTATTCAAATGTTTTCATCACCGTATTGTGCTTGAAATCTTCTGTTAACATCAATGGTTTTTTGCTCGGGAGAAAATACCAGTCCCAGTTTGACTTGAACACTTCTTTCTTGTGCTGCTGTAGAGCTATATTTACTGCAATGTAAGAGGAACGAAAGATGTGCTTATACTGTAAAATAATCACCTCCATATAGTCACCTTTGATTATTTTCCTATAACAGTAAATTCTGGCATAAAAAAAAAAAAACTTATGCGGCAGTTACGTGGATGTCAGATTCAAATAAAGAGACTGAACACATTCTAGTTAGGGATACAGCAAAGTGATCACATCCATAGAATTAAAACACATCATTAAAATGATTTACTGAGCCTACCACTAATTCTGTTCTTGAATATTAGGGAATAAGAAACCGTTTTTAACAAATGGACACCACTACTTACACAGAAAATGGCATTTTTATGGCCGCAAACAAAATTATGATTCACCACATGGTTCCACTGATAATTGAATCTAAATTTGTCACTGCGGCTTTTTTTGATGATGGCTGAAAGGCATTCAAAAGAAATGTGGTCCAAGATTAGGGGGGGGAAAAAAGAAAAGGAATAGGCTTTCTATATCGCACTCGCCCACTGTTACCTCTTTCCTACTAACACCTTGTCACGAGAAGCAGGGTGGTCACGCTCTTATAATCACCGTGTGTATTTCACACTCGTGAACTTCATCCAAGATATACTCTAGATGTTTATTCTGCCTTATTCTTAACGTTCTTACAAGAATATCCAACAGCTAAAAAAAAATTTCAGAGTTTATATAAAATGATTAGAAGGGGGTACTGTTTTTTTAGACAAGATTTAGAAAAAACTCGCATTGAGGTAAAAAAAACAAAAAACAAACATTTATACTGTTTTGATTGATTTAAGTCAGAGCAATTTCCCACTCAGTAGCTTCACTTTTCTCTATCACATCTAACAGGTAGCCTACTTTAAGGGCTAATTTAATAGCTAAAGATACACTTAATAATATGTATGTATTTGTACTTAAAATAGCCTTATATTTACTAGAATATATTGTGTATAATTAATTATAAATAATGTTAAATAATATTGTTATATTTATTTCTTTGACAAATTGCAACCATTAGCATAATGCTAGCAACATTAGCAGGTGCTTTACAAAATGTCATAGCTAGCCTCATGTTGAGCAGGTTTGCTAACAACATTAGCTAACTGTTTACCACAAAGGGCCACAATTAGCCTAATGTTAGCTTTTGCTAACAACAATTCCTTCTATTTTTGACCGTGCAGTTAGCTTGTAAGCAATGTAGCTAAGCAAAAAAGCTATAAAGATTTAAAAAAAAAAAAAAAAAAAAAAGGTATAAAGGTGGCTTGTCTTCTCCAGTCATGTTCCAGAGATTATGTTTAAAAAAAAAAAAAACTCACATCACAAAGATAATTTTTGCCTGAAATTAACAAAGTAAATATTAGTACTGAAATGTGATTAAAATTCCTGTCACCGTGTTATATTTACACATCTAACTATTTATTGGCACCTGCCAATAAAATGGGGTTTTACTACATATTAGTATTGTATCACTAATAATTAATATGATACAATATGTGTAGAGGTCTGGGAATTACCTTTTTTTCCTACTGGTGTGGGGCTGATGATAATCCGTTGAATTGGTAAATATTAGCCATGTTAGCACTTGAACTGATTGTTTGCCTCTGGTCAGGATAAATATATTCTTTCTGCTCATGTTTGCCGCACATTGGGGTAACATTAGGTGATGTGAAGAGCTGCCAGGAGGGACACTTTGCTTTCACCACGAATCGGTGAACTATGTAAGAACAACTCTCTTCAACCAGTCTTAACTTTCATCTATTGATTTGGCTGAGAATGGGCCTCTGACGGGGTTACATTTCTAAAATAGTAAAGCATCGAACCAATCATAGATGAGACTCAATTCTTGTAACCAGTTGAGTATCAGAAAAGATGGGAACCTTACAGTATAGTTATGCAGTGGAACTTCAGCATACAAACACCCCGCCTTATCTGCATGTATATTATTTATTATTATTTTAATTATTTATTATTAAATAATATTTATTATTAATATATTTATTCATAAAATGCATCTAGCAACAGGAAATTTCCTGATTAAATGCTTTAAGCATGTGAACGCCCATATTATTAGATCACCGTCTACACAGTAAAGTTTGGATCTAATCAGAATAATTGAGATCAGATTGAAGAAACACGCTCAACGGAAATGTAGCTACTGTCAGTTCTGAAAATTCAGAGGCATGTGGACAGACTGGTTTGAGCTGACCCTTAAATAACTACTTTTTACAACCGTGGTTAGGAGAAAAGCATCACAGAATACTTGAAAACTTTCAAGTTGGGCTAAGCGCCAACATCGGGTTTCTAGTCAGGCAAAAATAGGACCACGTCAGGTTCTAGTCTTGTGAGTTGGCACTGACTCACTAAAACTGGACAGATGAAGACTATATAAAATAAATAAATAAATATATTATTATTATTATTATTATTATATATTTTTTTTTTTTCCCGATTTTCTCCCTAATTTAGTCGTGTCCAATTCCTCCCCGTCACTAGGGGGCTCCTCCGAACCACGTGACGTCAGCCGACCGCATCTTTTCGAACTGCTCACTCACGCACCATTGGGGGCGGTGTAACACACTCGGAGGACAGCGCTATGCGCTCCTTCTGCTTGCGTGAGCTCACAGACGCCCCTGATTGGCTGTAGAGCCGTGATTAATGTGGGAGCACTAAGTACCTCTCATCCCTCCCCTCTGAGAGAGCTCGGCCAATCAGCTCTCTCTAGACATCCGGCAATAAATAAATTAAAAAAATTAAAAATCACATTTCCTGTTCTCCTGTTCTTTGATTTTGTGGTTTTCTCGATCTTGTCCAGTTTGGATAATCATGTTTCCACCATGATTGCCTGTTCATGTGCAGGTGTACAGCTACTCCTATTAAAGCATTCTGTGTAAAGTGCATTTAAAAATGTAGCAATCTCACCGCTATCAAAACAAATCTAAAGGAAGATGAGAAACACAAAACATTAGAGCTAAAATACAGTGCATGTGTAACTCTGTATTATTCTTTACTCACCTTCATTCTCCGAGACTGGATTCTGGACTTGTAACAGAACTCGACCAAGGCCACCAGCATGGCCAGCCCCAGTCCTCCAATCAGGATGTAGAAAACCCCTGCCACATTACTGAGGCTCAGGGCGCTGGTCTTATCCTGAACAGCATAGAGAATACAATTAGAAACGAATACATATACAACACTGACACGAACATGCACACACATACTGTACACACACACACACACACACACATGCATTCACCAAGATCCGCTTCTCTTACTAAGACTAGCAAACACGTAACAGGATATTTATTGTTTTTAGACACAATATAGTATATACAGTAGTACGACACTACAATATAATACATATTGCATTTAAATCCATACAATTTAATATTTACAGATTTGTATACAAACTGTAACTAGCAGCAATAAAATTATCTAGTAAACACTTTCTAAAGCATGCAGACAACCTCATGCACAAGTCACAAGCTGGAATAACACATATCACTCTCCAGAACATGACATTTCGATCTATTTATTCTTTCTGCATACTTAGATTGAAGGAAGTCTATCAATAAACAATTAAAACATCTGTCCATTTTAGAATTGAAGCAGCCTCTATATTGGAAGTGCATATATTAGGTGAGAGGAATCGTTCTATAGGTGTTGGGAGTTGGGAGTTACAGTAAGTGAGCTATGGCCTGTGAGCTCTTTCTCTGTCCCCATGATATGATGGTGGCCATGACATTAGTGGGGCAGCAGAAATCAATGGCATGCATGAGTTTTTTCCGACCATACTTTACGTCGGTCTCATCCACAAGCATGCACATTGCTTTTACAGTGGCTGGCGTAAGTATTCACTCTCCCTTGAACTGTCTGAGATTCTGTAAGGTATTGAAATGGACACAATTTGGATTACAGATCATGATTTTATTCAAAATAGCCCATAATACTGAAGTGATTGCTTGCTCTTACCCATGCATTATAGCTCCTTGGGCTTCACGATGCTGTTTATTGGTATGTTCTCTAAATAAATCTATGGCCCTGCCAGAACAGGTACCAGATACTTAAATCACTTGACACTTTAACTGCAGTACACACACTACAAATGTAACTAATAATGTGACTAATGTTGTGTTTTTGCACCAGAACAAATTTTAAGGGATTCACACATCAACAAGCTTTGTAAAAATATGTATCCAGACTTTTCAAACTTTTTATGAGCTATTTTAAGTAGACTCATGATGTATAATTCCAATTAAGTCCGATCGAGTGGGCAAAATGTGAACAAGGTGAGGAGGGGTGAATACTTACACAAGGCACTATAAAACATAGACAAGGATAGATAGCATTACTGATCTCTCTGGGGAAAAAGCAATCAAAGGACAGGGATTTCACAGCGACGCATCACTCTCCAAACTGTCATTTACTCGTATAGTATGTGGATGGATCTGATCCCCAATGATGATCAGACTTGAACAGACTACAGTACCATGATTAATCACAGTGCACCTATTAAGCTTCACAGGCTTTGACATTAGGACCTATTGAATAATTTAAGCATGGCTGCCCAAACCTGCCCCTGGAGCTCCAGCACCCTGCAGAGTTTAGTTAAAGCCTGACTCTAACACATCCTGACTCCATTTCTTCCTACACAGATTACCGAGTTAGCCAGATTGGATTGTTAATGGTTTGACATCATCCTGGATTATATAGATGGATTATGGATTATATTTTAAGGCTGTCGGTGGCCTCTCCATACAGTATGTCTGATCATCCATCGCTCCATCCATGAGAGGGGCTTGGAGCCTTTCACAGAAAACTTCAGGCATAAAGCAAGTTACACCCTGGATGGGATGCCAACCCATCCCAGAGTGCAAGCACAGACACTAATTCATGAATACAGGCAATTTGGAAAAGACAGTTGTGTCTTTGGACTGTTGGAGGAAACCAGGAATAGGAAGACTTCCTACACACTCACCAGACCCAATGACCTACCAACCTTTGGAGGTGCAAGACAGCCTTGATAACCACTAAGCCACAGTGCTGACTATTTCTGACCAATAAAGGAAAAAAAAATATCTAGAGCACGTTTTCAGCCCTATACATTAGGTCACCTCAGCCAACATTTTTTGCTTCTTGCTCCATTTAGTTTAGTGTGAAATCAAACCAAACTAGACACAATTGATTTGCGAAAGCAATAAAATAAAAAGAGGCTTAATAAGCTTATATTGAGTTTGCTATGGGGGTGTTCGTGTCAAGCCGGGATGAAATTTCTTGTGAATGAAGGCATAAAACCAATTTCAAGCAGCACGGTATGGTGATGAGACTCTTAGCTGCAGTAAAACAGTTCAATGGATTAAATGTTTTGAAGAAGACCAGGATCTCATACTGGCTACTACACCACTTGCACATTACAGGAACTCGGCAGGGAGATACTACCACAACCCTCGTACCGTTCTAACCTCGCTCCAAGCCATTTCTACATGTTTGGGCAATTAAAGGAGTTCCTGGGAGGCTGATCATGTCTGATCATGGCACTGGCATACTGAGAAAACTTCCTACTTTGATGGTATCCAAGCACCAGTGAAACACTGGGGTAAGTGCATTAGTGTAGTAGGGATTATATAGATAATTAAAGATAAGAGCGCAATCAAAAGTCCCGGTTTGACTTGAACACTATAATCTTATATTACAAATTTGACTAATAATAATAATAATTATAATATTAATAATGATATATTTCCATTTAATGAGCTATAAACTGCATTCAGGGGCATTTCTTCCTCTAGTGTAATTACAACAGAGTCTAACGTGCTTATGGTGCAATATTTGGATGTCAGGATGGTAATTATGTTTATGTAAATCTGTTTTGTGTTGTCAGTGATCTGTGCATTCCAAACTATGCTGAATGTTTTGTGTTGTGGACAACTATGGTGAATAAAATTTATCTGATTCTATGAGATATGTATCGTAATGTAAATGCGCAATTCACTTTCCTATCCTATACTAATGGCCATGTTTTGGTTAATTTGTCCTCTCATTCAAAACATACAGTACATTTTAAACTGGATACGCACGATGCAGCTCAGCTTCAGTAGGTAGAATAAAAAAAAAAAGAAAAATCTGCTATGAATAGAGGTTTTTAATTAAAATGTATTTTGGCATGGGAATGTGTTATGAAAATCTAATTAAGACATACTGCCATCACTGCCCCTGATATTATTGTAAAAAAGCTCACACGTACTGTAGATCAAACGTTTCCTTCGAGGTCTATTTACAGAATAACTCTGCACTATACAGTATCTATTTAAATCCCATTAAACCATGTGCACGTTCTGTTCAGAATAGACAATTTAGACAAAATAAGACAATTTAGGCAAAATAAGCACACAAATAAATATATTAAAGACGAATTAATAGCACAAATAAAATAAGAATTAAACTTTCATGACCTGGATTTGGTATCTCACTTTTAAGTTGGCATTGCTTAGAAGTTTATGTACTCAATTTCTTAGTTTTTTCTTTTTTTTTGCGGGTTTTTTCCCTGATTTTCTCCCAAATTTAGTCATGTCCAATTCCTCCCCGTCACTAGGGGGCTCCCACATTAAGGATACTACTACCACTCAGCCGGGGAGGAATTGGACACCGCGTGACGCCAGCCGACCGCTTCTTTTCGAACTGCTCGCTCACACACCGTTAGGGGCGGAATAACACACTCGGAGGAAAGCGCTAGCCGCTCCTTCCGCGTGCGCGAGCTCACAGACGCCC
>JAQQZT010000011.1:4814762-4836061 GCA_030068275.1 Clarias platycephalus
ATTGAATAATTTCCCACGGCACACCTGACGATCTCTCACGGCACACTAGTGTACCGCGGCACAGTGGTTGAAAAAAACTGACCTAGATTTAACCAGTGAGCTGCAGTGAGCACCTCCTCCATTATACACAATAATGCTAATAATAGCTAACCTAGCCTAGTACTTTTTAGTAGCTTCTTAGGTGTGATAGTTAGCTAATTACCTCATGTACATGCTTACATGTATTTAGCTAGCAAAGATGCCCTTTACACATTATCCAACAGGGTGCAGATATTATATTTTATATTTAATTAAGTACTTTAAAGCGAGTAAAGGCATACACAAGATGACTATTTATGGCTTAGTGGTGAGCACTGTCGCCTTGCACCTTCAGGGTTCGGGTTCGATTCTCGCCTCAGGTCTGCGTGCATGTCCTCCCTGTGCTTGGTGGGTTTCCTCCGGGTTCTCCGGTTTCCTCCCAAAGACATTCAGATTAGGCTAATCGGCGTTCCCAAATTGCCTGTAGTGAGCGAACGTGCATGTAAATGTTGGGAATGGGAATAGTCCCCATTGGCCTCCATGGTCCCTAATTGGAGTACAGAGATTCCTAGATAGATGGATGGAGAATGACAAATACTATAGCAGCTCTACACTATTCATATGGCATAAACAAGATAACCCTTAAAATATAGTGAAAATCATGCTGCTTTATTACAGAAAATAAAGTGCATTTTTTAGATTTTACATTGATTATACCTTCTTTACACAATAATCTCTAACTAAAAAGTATTATTTAGTATTTAAGCCCCTCCAAATCAGTTGTCACCACCCAAATATTAATTGCTTTCCTAATTTACTAAGCATTCTCACTACATGGGCAACATCATATGGAGTGCATTATAAATAGTGCTGTCCTTCCATTAAACATTTTAATCTAGTTAATCACGGCCATAGTCTGTAATTAATCATAGTTAATCACAATTTTAAATTACTTAGACGTACTTGTATAATAAATGTGCACTGTGGGAATAAAGAAATGCATGACAAACGGGTTAGAGGAAACAGCTTATGCAGTGCTGTAATATCTCAAACATTAACATTTAACAAATGTTAAATTAAACATCTCTCGAATGGGACAGGCACTGCATGCAGAGGCTGGGTAGTATGGGGTGGGGCAGGGCTCGAACCTGGACACTTACATCAACAACCTATAGCATTAACCGCATGAAGCACAACTCCCACATCTTATATATAATATGTACAGTAATGTCTTTTTTAATGTAGCTCGAGCACACAACTTTGGTTTTATCCAACTTTCCTCTTATTATCCACGTTAAACGTGCCATAATCACACTCAGCTGGTCACCGCGCTGTGATTAAGGGACACTATTTGGGTCAAACTTGGTCATACAGTATGATTACTTTGCGTTGAAAAATAGTAATGCATTAAAATTTCTATATTAATCACGAGTTAAGGCGTTAATATTGACAGTCCTAATTTTAAGTTCAATAGATCTTCATTTGAGATTAAGCCAAAGAAAAGTTCAATTAAACTTGATAATAATAATAATAATGTATTATTACTGTACATTATTAGATGTACTAATAGATGTAGATGTAGATGGTTATAGATTTAGATCTCTTTAGATGGTTAATTTAGGAAACCGGTGACTCTGATATGAGCCTTTTGAAAACTGTTAACTCGATTTTATAACGCATACAGTAATGTGCTTAGTGTTTAGATTTAATTATAAAAAACAACAAAAAGTACCATTTTAAAACGGGTCATTTAGTGACAAGTTTAGCACAAACTTATTTACATGCATTTATATTACGCTTAGGCGACTTGGCTTGAATTGGTTAATATTATTTAAAAAAAGTCATTTGAGTGATGCAATTCTCTCTGATGGTGCTGCTGCACACATTATTGCACGCTGCACCGTTATGATAATGCCCCCGTAATGCTTCACTGTGTAAAAATGTCAGAACAATCTAGATTAATAATGTAATGTATGCGCGCATTACCATAAATCTCAGCGTATTGTCTTTAGTCGGAATCAATAAATCATATAAATCGAGACCTTTTTCTTCACAATGGTTCCTTGTGTGTGTGCGTGCAGCTCTGCGTGAACCGTTTTGTTTAGTGCTGAAACCATTAACATGGGGGCTTAGGCCATTTGCATAATCTAATATCAGCCCGTGTGAGCTGCATGCGGGAAGACGTGTCTGGAGAGACCGCCGGAACCAACGCGTGCCAGCGGAGGCTTCGGCCATGCAAACCGTATTTCCACATGCCTGTGCGCTGAGGCACCTGCTGTCACGTAATGCGTTCTGCGGTCGTGCTGGCGAAGACGGAGACGCATGCGACACAATGTCAGCGTGTAGCCGATAAGCCGCACTAAATCCTCAAGCATGAACAAGAACAGAAATGAGTTATGGAACAACCTTACAGAAGTCACCGATATAATACAGCTCCATCTGCAGCAGTGTAGTACTAGGAGAACTGTGCCAGGCTGCTCCGCTGTGCTAGAGCGGATCTCTGCCAAAGCCTTAGCACACGCCAGCTAATCAACTCACAACCTCGCGTTATAGCAGCTTCGAGACAAAATGGCCCTGATTGCCTTCGTCGCCGTGCCATTTGCGGCCTGTCTCACAAAAGGACAAGTAGGCGGAGCATAGAGATTGTCTTGTTGTTCTTTTTTTTTTTTTTTTTTTACCATTATACCTTTATCAGTGCAAGAAAAAGAAATCCATTTATTTCCTTTATCAGATTAAACAGCTGCTCTGAAAATCAGACAGCCTAACTGAAGTAACACAGCCAGAGGGATAGGGCCTCCCTTTGCCATGATAAGACCCATGTGCGCATAAGCTGACATGAATTACCTTGCAAGCACTGAGCGCTTTGAGTGGCAGGCCTGACATTTATCAAGGACAAACACTTTTGTTCTTCAAACGGACCGTGCCGATTCGCCGGGTTTCATACACGAGAAAAAAAATATAGACGTGCAGACCTTACAATTTTTTTTTCCAATTACAATCATTTTCATATTACAAAAATAGGATCCTATCATGGTTTTTTTTTCGCAAATGATCATGATACAAGTTAGTTACCCAATCAGCTTTGCTGGAGCAAAGTGTTTTGCAAAGTGTTGCTAGAGGCTTGACAATTGAATCATCTCTACATGATTTTACACTCCCACAATATCCAGAGATGGTTACTCCGATTTGTGCGTTTTAGCAAATAAGCAGAATTTTCTGCCTAATAAGATGAAAGACAAATATGCTGGAATAACTTAACATATATGATACTAACCATACAGTAAATTAACAAATGCATTTTGACACCAGCAGGAAGCCACGCCTTCCTGTTTACCTTTTATCTCACACACTCTCGATTGGACTCTACATTCCACAAAATAATTGAAGGATGCTTTGAGTTTATTAACGAAATAAAAAACTTTTAACTGAAAAACACTGATTACTAACCAATGAACTGGTGACAGCATTGCAGGCACCCAAGGCTCATCCATGCACGCAGGGACAAAATGCCAGCCATTCCAGAAAAGCCAAGGCAACACAAATAACTAGAAAAAGTTTATTGCTGGCACATGAGGCCCTGCAGGCAAAAACCCAGTGTCCAAAATCCCCAGATCTCAAACTGAGTCACACCCTGAGGACTCAGAGCTGCCCTGGTTGCACAAGGTGAACCCAAGACCTAGGTGGTTTTAATGTTTAATGGTTTTAATATTATGGCTGATCAGGGTTCAACATCAGAGAGTTTGCTAACAGCCAAGAGACTTTCACGTTCTGTCCTTCGGCTCGGACAAGCAAGACTTGTCAAGACAATGTCATGAGGATGTCACGATCCAGATGTGCGAAACAAAGGTCGGTGTCTCCGTCTAGCGACCACACCTTTTTCTCGCCGAGGTTTAAACAGCTAATTGAATGCAGACCCATTTTCCGGAGTAGGCCGCAATGCATTTTGATTCTCTAAGAGGGCGTGTCACATATACTGCATGCTCAATTGTGTCATGGCGACACGTGACAAGCATGTTCACAATAGAGAGCAACAACACCGTGAAGCTCATGTGTGTTTCAAGAACAAAGATTCCGCAGCGAGATAAAACATCAACACTTTTCAGAATGCCAAGAACTAAGCAATTAGCTTGACTCTTTGTGTCTTTCTGGATCAGTTGGTCTGCTTGAAGGATGCCATATTTTTCCCACTAGGTTAGAATGTGTTTTGTCTCAGACCTTCTTAAATGTGAATATATGTTCTCGTAAGTTATAAGAAAGTAAAAAAAAAACTTTTTTTTATTTACTTATCATCAACCGTTCTGGACCTTTGACCTTGAATAGAAATCAGATTCGGACCTTATTATTAAGGGATATTACGTTTGAGAACCCCATGAACATATTTATTAGCAGTGGTACAAAAATAATTTTTAAAAATGTCCTCAAATATCATAATATCGCTGACCTAAAAGGATTCAATGGGCTTATAATAACTTGTCAAATCTAACACTTCATAGTTAATTTTAATTGTGATGATATTTTGAAAGTGATTTAATACTCTGGTTTTGTTTCGCTGCCTTGCCCTTTAGTGCCGGTCAACACTCAGACCTTTTCAAAGAGCAGCAGATAAACAATAAAAATGTTGGTCATGTGGACATTAGACAGATAATTGGAAAACAGTTATAGACTGCACCGTTGGTAATTATACAGTAAGTTTCCGACTTATTAACATTCGAGTTACGGATTTCCGCAGACAGGAACAGACCGGAAATTAAAAAAAAACAAAAAAACACTGAAGTAGCTCACGTACAGTATATTGTACAAAAAATAGACACTGGAGTGTATCAGAGACCAATATTTACAATTATATACAATATTTTCAGTGTAAAGTCCGGTATATTGGATATGTGTGGTAAATACTGTCATCCTAATTTCAAAACAGCTCTAAGAAAACAATGGCTTCTGTTCCGTCACTTTAACCGGAGTCAGTCTACAATTTAAAGCCTATGATTTACTCTCGCGAGAGTATAATGCCGAACCAAAACACCACACCTGTAGTGCTTTACATTGTATATTTGTGTCAAAGATATATAAGACTCACTTTGTCTGACTTACGAACGAATCCATCTTACGGATGTGCTCCCGGAACGGAACTCTTTCATAAGTCGGGGACAGTAATTACATCTGTCCTTGCTCACCTTGAACCTGGGATTGTGGAAATGCCTTTTATTTTTTTATTTCTGATTTTCTGATGTTTTCAGTTTTTGATGAATGTCATTGAGGTTCATTTGCAGACACTGGGTGTAAAATAGTACCTCTGTCATTATAGTGAAAAAGCTCAAAGTCCTGCTTCAGTAACAATGCCGTTTGAAGAAGTAGACCATTACTTTATGAGCATTTCTGTTATTTAGTTTTTTATACCATGGGCAACCTCTGGTTCTGAAAAATGGTTCAGAAATGAGTGCCAAAACATGCAGTTCCTTGAATGTCCACTGGGGGCTTGCTCCAAAAGCGAATCATTCCCCATAAACCTAGTCTCCATAGATGGATTTTTTTACTCAAGACAGCTAAACTTTTATGTAACTCTTAAGGTAAAATTATATTAAGCCATAAAATTATGCATAATTAGTGGTGTGCCTGATCTTAGTTACAGCTACACTGCAGGTGTTAAACCGCTAGCTATCTACTAACCAGCTAACTGGAATTGTTGTAGTTAATGATACCGCAAGAAACGTAGGAGTTGACATAGGATGACATGTAGGGCATGAATAATGGCATTCAATCAAATGCATTCGCATACAAATTAACCTTAGCCAGGATAGTATTTTAGCTCTAGCTCCGTTCGTTCCATCCATTTGCCCACTTAAGGATTAAGGTTTAGGTGGAGTCAGCCACTGCCAAGATGGCGACAATCAGAGCTCCAGCATTTGAGCTTCAAACCCACACTTTAGACACCCTATGGGTTACGTCGCAGAGGGTTTTGTCCAGTTTCTTTTTTCATACGGTCTTTATTCATGGTTAATCTGCGCTACACTTGATATGCAGCCGCGTGTGGAAAGGTTCAGTTCTGATCAATTTCACTCTTGTTGAAAACTGACTTCTTAAGAGCTAAATTTCTTACTACTGAATTCCTCCACGTTTCCTCTCCCTTTCTTTTCACATGACGTAATCTATGCAAAA
Source organism: Clarias platycephalus (assembly GCA_030068275.1). NCBI lineage: Eukaryota > Metazoa > Chordata > Actinopteri > Siluriformes > Clariidae > Clarias > Clarias platycephalus. Next base: position 4,820,937 of record JAQQZT010000011.1, read on the forward strand.
TATTCCCAGTCAAATCACCCCCGGCACGCATAATTCATCTGATTACCCATGCAAATGTGCGCTCTTTATTTGGGATCTTAGCAAATCAGGGCTCTCGAGTGTTGATGACTCCATACATACAACATGATATTGCTTGAACTCGAAAAACAACACAACAGACTCGCAGGATATATACAGAGCCTGATTTAGTGTATTCATAACCAGCTGCAACAGCTTTGCCAATCATCCTCTCAAACCACTGCAGAGAGTTTGTACTGAGATTTTCATTAAAAAAAAAATAAAATAAAAAAAAACCTGAAGTACTCCGAAAATGATTCATGTCACCTTGTTCTACATTCCCTCACTCCTTCAGATTTACCTGATGTAACCCTCGCCTGTGTGGGTCACACAGGGCCAGAGCACAATCCATCCTCCTCCACGCGCTCCTCGGCGTAATTGCCTGATAAGAGCGGATCAATGGCTTCTGTAAAGATTTTCATAAGGACCTTCTGGTTGGCACTGAGTCCGGCCTTAATTAGCCAGTCATCGATGGACAGTGAAAACATCTTCTGCAGCTGTTGAGCTCACACAGCGAGGAGAACGGCATCAGCCCGGGTCCCTGACTGAGAGCGGAATCTAATTTGAGTCGCGCCAGCTCTCCCCTCAAGCCATAGATATATATATATGTCGTATCTAAATGTCAAACGACAGTTGAGGAGCCTGGAAGTTCCACAGGCTCTGAGAGCATCTCGGTATAATGAGGGGAGAGAACAGACAATCGAGCAATGCAGCAGCCATACGACACGCTAATGCTCTTCATAATGACTAACGGCAAGAGAAAATAGTAAGACAAGTGTCAGTTCAGCCGAAGTGACGAGACAGCTTCGGTTCAAAAGAGTGCGAAATGAAAGGTCAGGGAATACATAGCTGCAGCAACTGCTATACAGAATCGGGTCAGACCTTGACGTGGATTCATGTCATAGAGTAGGGACACATACAGTACACACAAAACATATTACAGCTTAAACATTATTTGGATATGATTTGCTTCACTCGCCAATATGAGAACGTAATTATTTCCAGAGTATCTATGTGACTGTAGTTCTCTCTGGATCTGTCAAGTCAGACTTTTTTTTTTTTTTCAACAGACTGTGCATGCAAACATCTGGATGGACTAACCCTATCTGAGATCTTACCTAATTACACGCTTCTCTCTTCCTCTTTCTCTCTTTCTGTCCACCCGTGTCAAGCTACACATGGGACTCCTGAGATACCAGTGACCCCTGACCCCTGATCAATCCTGATGCCCTATTTTTGGTTGGAGTTGCTATCAAATAGAGACTTTTAACTCCCTGCTGAGAATGGATCCATACGATCTGATTAAAGATACACACGATTACTGAGGATGGTTTCACCTAGAGCAAGGAAATTGGCTTTGGAATGCATTTGATACAGTTTTGCCATGATGCCTTTTTGTGTTTTGCCAAGAACAGTTTTGTACCCAAGTCTCCATCAGTGAACAGGCTAACAAAAGTAAAAAACACACTTCCAGTTATACATTTGCGCTTTTACACATAGAAGAGATTTATTTAGAGTCACGCTATCCGGGATCACCCCAATGAGGATGGGTTTACTTTTTGAGTCGGGTTCCTCCTAAGGTTCCTTCCTCATGTCATCTCAGGGAAGTTTTTCTTCGCCACCATCATCTCCTGTTTGCTCACTAGGAACAAGCTGATTTTTTTTAATTTATATAAATTTATATTGGATGAACGTTGTAACAGTCGTAACGACGATGCAATGATATTCACCCACGGGGTGATAGTACAATATGAAAGACCCGAACACAGCATTGCAAATACATCCTCAAAACAACAAAATTTAAAGCTTTATTTCGCAGCATTCAGCTCGATTAACGCCCAGTTGTGCAACGTCCCTCCAGATCCACTGTCCCTAACAAGGTTTAGAATCCTGATCAGAGATTGAGATTGGGACGAACAGCTTCCCACACACAGGGTGTGTATCTCAAGTCACATATCTCTTTGTGTTGCAATGTTATCTCTCCGTTTCATTTTTTTCTTTTTTTTTTTTGCATCTTATCTCGCAAATTACTCTCCTGTTATTTGGTGTTTGTGGTGCTCATTGTAATGTACATGCATTGAGGAGCGTCAACAATCTGTGGTCCAGTGATAAGCATGCAACGCTCGCAATGCAGCGACTACAGAGTCCGAGCGCCACTCAGGACGTTGTTTTGAAATCGATACACGTAGTCAACGTTGTTACGATGTCATTTCATTAAAGTAATTCTCCCTCCCAAAAACAACCAAATACCAACGTGTCGCAACATCAATAATGGTGTGAAATTATCATCCATGTTTTGACAGTCAAAAATTCCTCCTGGAAACGTCTTCTGTAAAACATGCTATACAAAAAAAATTTAATAAACAAAACAAATTTTAATTTGAATGAAACTGAATTATCCTTCTAGAAAACGAGGAGTATAAATAATACCACTTAGATTTCCATTCAAATTGACATGATGGTGAAGATTCTATGAACAATACCATATAGACACTGTTGGCTCTACTGTGTGAAAATTCTACGCAACTTATTGAGTTCCTAGCACATTTTTACCGTAAAGCTATAACATTTAGCATCCATAGCAACGTTTAGTAATATTCAGTACCATGCTACTTACAGAAATGTACAGTACTATATATATATTTTTTTTTTATTATAACAGGCTGCAAAGTGCCTAAACATACTATGCAAAATTCTAAATTGTTTACATAATAACATCAGCAGCGACCTCATTTCCCCTCTCGTCTGTTCCAACCACTCAGCATTCAGCATCAGCAGTATATACAGTACAGTACAGTACTAATCACCGGCCTGATCATCTGTCATAAATTGCACATGTTTCTCACTGGTTAGATGTTTTTTTTTTATGCTTGACTGATTCATAGGTCACTGTGTGGCTTAACAATAGAATAAAAAAATAGAAAAAAGTCTGGCACTTTGGAAGCAAAACATAAAGAAATGAGGGGTGGCTCAAGACTTCTGCGCAATGCTGTATAGGGTCATGTGATCTACTCATGTTCAAGCCCAGCCTACGTGGCCTATGATAAAGGTCAAGGCTATCAGGTTGTATTAAAATGAGATCGTATGATGATGGTGTGTGACACCTCCAGCTCTGTGATCTAAACCCCATTCGAGAACTGCTTTAGATGAAGTACCATGTCCATGTGAGCTGCTGCAATAACCAGCTTTTCATATTGAAAAATGCCAGAAAAATTGAACCAACCATGCATCAAAAGCACACTTTTTAACAACATGTATTTTTCTTGTTTTTCAATATTTCACCCCAGAATATTAAGATTCTCGAGCTTGTTTAAAGGTTTGGTGAAATAAAGTTACAATGCTTTTTTGTTCCTCAAAGCTCTCTTGTCCCCAGGTGCTTCTCACACTCCAAATTTGGAATATGGTCTGTGCTGATGATTCATAAATCTGTCATTACTTTCTACCTTAACTGCTCCAGCATCCCGATTTCCCCTTATTACGCTATCTTGATTTAGTTTTTCGGTTTCATTTGTTTTATGGATGTTTCCCTTCCCGTTCAAATTGAGTCAGATTTACTGATGGATTGCGACTTTAAAATTATTACCCTGACGTTATTGTGCTTCATCTTCAGTAACAGTATGATTTTTTTTTTATTCCTTATTGAGTTTGACTGCCTCCGTTGCTTTCATAACCATAACCATCATTCCCTATCAGAAATGTTAAGAACTTACCGGGGTGAAATATCGCAGCCTTGCTGCATGAAGGCGCCCAGGGAGAACCACAGACTGTTGAAGATGCCGAACTCGTTGGTGTGCTCGGGTGGTTTCTCTTGCTTGTCCTGCTGGTTCGGGCTTTGCCCGAGCTGACCCTGCGACTGTGACTGTCCGGCTTCCGGAGACGGCGTCCGGTTCTGGCTTTGCTGCTCGCCGCCGTCCTCTGAATCGTCGCTGTGCCACTCGTACGGGCTGAAGCGGCTCACCAGGAACAGCACCACGCTGACGCCGATGTACGCAAACACTATACACATCCAGATCTCGTACGCAAGCGGGTCCAGGAAGGAGAAGACGCCCGGCTTGGATTTGGTAGGCTTTTTGATCATGATGGAGATGCCCAGACTCATGAACGGCTTGGAGAAGTCGATGACCTCCTCTCGAACCAGGGTGATGGTAAGAGGAGCCACGGCGACGTCGGCTTTCTGGAAAGCAAACGCAAAACAGCTGGAATTTAATGACATTTAAAGCAATCTGGGAAGACATTACTGCAATCGCATAACTAAAATGTATTCTGCCTGCTCAAAACAAGGCACACACACACACTACTGTAGTTCATAATAATCATCAAATAATGTTGGTGTATGAGAAGGGTGTGATATACATTATTTATGTTTATACTCTCCCTTTCATACGAACGGCCGGATGTCGCATTGCATTGCGAGTGATTCATGTTTGTGTGAGTGACTGAGTGTTACGAGAACCTGTTACGAGAACCCTCCGAGTGTAGCACTACTGTCCGGCCTGAATAATAACGCCAAACAATATCTAGATTACTTGAGGAAAAATCCATACAGCGCTACACATGACTGGGATTCAGCCTCCCTCGCAGTCGTTACAGAGATATACATGAAATCTTCAGTTCTCCTAGAGACAGCTTTTTGTTCTCCTCAAGACGGGGCGGATGACGGCTCTTATCGCGAAACATCTGTCTGTTGTGAAACCCTCAAATCATTCCTATTCTTGTTTCCGTCAATCAAAAAGTCACTCACAAAGAAGATGGCATTGCTGGGGACGGAAAAAAGATGACAGGAATGCAGAGTGATACTAGGTGATGAACGGTTAGAGAAGCACGAATCTTTGTCAAGATGTCTTTTTTTGTTTACTTATTTATTTTTTTTAGAAGCTTGGACATCGCATGGTCTGATAGTCGCCCACTTTGCTGTCGAATTGTTATCCTTTTCACAAAGGATTTGTGTCAATGCAAGAAAGAGATGAGGGATGAAGAAATTCTCCCTCTAGGCAACATGAAGGAAGGCGGTTGAATGTACAGAAGTGAACAGAGCAGATGTGCTCGGTCATTAACGAACATACAAGGGCATGTGGAGTCGCAATGCTCATTTTAATCACGGTAATCTGGTCGAATTTACAAAAGGCTTCGTATTCTAGCGTAAATAAAATGTACGATTTCCAAACTTTTTAACTCTTCTTCTGCAGTCACATGACTACCATGACGTCAGCCACAACAGCGGAGTACACAACAGTACGGAGGCGCCGCTAACCGACATTAGGCTACTATGTACAGTATTTTCATTAATAGTTACGTTCGAGGTGTATTTCGGAGACGAAAACATAACAGAAGGATGATCTGATGATAATTTACCCGATTATCTCTTGTTTTGTCGCAGAGATGAAAAAAGTAATCTAGCTACTGATAGCTTCTCTTCTGATGATTATTCTCACGTGCAGTATGTTGAGGTGGACTTAAAAAGGTAATAAGGTAATAACGATATTATAGGTAATAACGATATTAATTAATTTGCCATAGGTTGATATGGAATACGCTGTGCTTTAAGCTTCATGAAATGATGTGCAGGTACCGTTAATGGAAAGCTATGCAAGGTGTCGAATCCCTTGTTCAGCACACTACACTAAGTAGTGGCATTGATCAGGGTTCAGAGAGGGATTTGGGATTCAGCCTTGTGTTTGAAGAAGTTTTAGACATAGGAGCCATTACTAAGGAGACAGTGTTGTTTAAGATGGCGTAACGTTATCAGACGTGTTTTCTTGCTGAAAGTGTTTCCATGACCGGTTTCAACAGTTGAGTTGTTGCCCTGGTTTCCGGCAAGTAACGTCTCTTTCGCCGTCCAGAAGACGGCAGGACCATGGCCGACTGACGTGATGTTTGTGAATGGAACTGACCTTTTGCATGTTTCCTCTAAACACATATGCAGTAGAGGACATTATAATCTGCAAGCACAATATACAAGGCGGCATCCATGCGAAAAAGACTAAAGCAGCACCCACGGTGTAATTTAGTGCAGGCTGGAATGCCGACTGTGTGTGCAAATGAATCCGACCCAAGGGCGAGTATTAAATTCAAATGAGCCGGTGTCCTCCAATTGAAGACAAAATTAAACCCTAACTTTATTAAAGTTGCTCAAAATTACAGCTTAATATTATTGCCTATTGTCGTTTCTCGTGGAAATACGTTCCCACCCCTGACTCCGATAGCCTTCAAAGGGTTTTCAAGTCATATTCGGTCTCAAAAACACCGTTATTTGGGATTCATGTCATATTTTTGTTTTCGTCTTGCCTGGTATCCTTAAATCAGCATTACATTTGATGCTCAATTATGAAGATGTTTGAAGTTCTTTCGTTTTACATAATTAACCTGCAAATTATCATATGAAACAGAGTTTTGTAATAGGGTGTCAGTGAATTAGGTCTAAGCTTATATTTTTAAAAAAGTATAAAGAAAAGGTTAAAGAAAGTACTACTCATTATCTCCAAAAAAAAATTATATTCCACCAAACATAGTCATTTTTTAACCTACCCCATACACCAGCTCTCCAACCATCCCGTTCCACATTTTGCTTTCAGGGTCTCGGGCGCCGTATTTGCCATCTGGTACAAGCTCCAGCGTGTAGTTGTAGCCCACATGCTTGGAGATCTCGGCGGCCAACTCCACGCAGTATCCCTCGTATTTATCGTTCCCCGTCAGCTCCCTGTGATTTTTCTTCAGCATCACGTATGGAGATTCCTGAGGGGTGGAGGACGCAGTGAATATAAATGTTTTCGTTCAAAACATCCCGATTTCACTACACGCCTCGTAACAAGGCAGCATCCTTAACGTGTGATGAATCCACTTTAAGGACAAATAGATTTGTCAACATGCTCACTGTGTGAAAATCGAGTGGGATGGTCTGTTGCAAACGAGGATGTGTAATCTCCCCGACCACCGAATAAGGCCAACAAACTGTGCTCCTAATGAGCAGAATAGCATCCTCGGCGGGCCACGGATGGATTTCCGCTCGTTATAAGGGCTATGCGAGGCTGCCTGCAAAACAAGTAGGGGAGGATACTGCTCTATCATCCTGCTGCTAGTCTGTATGTGGTGCAAAACTGTTGGCTCCTGAGTCACTCGTACAGTTAAAGCCCTCTCTGCTGTTCCACTACAGGGATGAGCCCGACTGCTGGGGGTTTGTGAATAACAGCTGTGGACTGCCCTTAAAAATACAGTCAGCTTATTAAAAAAAAAAAAAAAAAAAAAAAGCAGCAGGATTCTTCCTTTCCTCCCCTGTGAAACAGCATGCTTGTGAATTCTGTCTGGGTACACTTATCATATCGTCTCAGACACTCGACACTCAGAAAAAGGTGACAGAGGACAGGGCCGATTTTTGTTGCATGGACTCAAAGCCATGGATTGTTGTGGTGTTTTGTAGATGTGCCACTCGAGTGGTTTCAGAAGAGCAGTGATTCCGTTATTGTGTGTGCACGCGAGTCATGAGAGAGGTTTCTCGTTAAAGACGCTTCCTGACAGAGCAGTGTTTCCGTTAGTGTGTGTTTGTGTGCGCGCGCACGCAGGCGTGCATGTGTTGGTGTGAAAGTCGTTCTACACAGTAGCCCCCTCCCTCCTCTTCTCTCTCATCTTACTTCAGCTTCGCACAAACACGTGCATGCACAAACACACACACACTAACGAAAACACTGCTTCTTTTCTAAACGTAAAGTGCAGGTTAATTTGTTTTATTTTTACTTTACATTTTGCATTAATTATTTTTATATGAATATTTTTTCCATTATATCGTATGGGGAAATTCGCTTTGATATACGAGTGCTTTGATGTACGAGCATGCTACCAGAAGTATGCTCAAAATCCAAGGTTTAGCTGTCCTAATAAATAATATGCTCATGAAACTTATTTCTGAGCAAATTAAAGACACAGACATCCCTTAAATTATGTATTAGGCTTGTATGTGAATGAGTTTAATCTGATATAGTTTATATGTAAACGTTTTTTTTTTTTTTTTATCAGAAACTGTGTTTTTCTATACATTCATATTCATCTGTCATCTACTGTGTCATATCTTTATAGTAAATGCTACTTACTATTATGCTATAATATTAAACGTGCCCAAAAAACAAACAAACAAACAAACTATAAGATGTAACTGAAAGCTGATTTTCTTGCACAATTCTGTGAAAGCTTTGGAGAAGCTTTGGAAAAAAAAAAAAAAAAAAAAGCCAAACCGTGCCATCAATTTTCTGTACTGTATATACTGTAGGGCACTGCTGTATATAAAATTTTTCTCTATTTTGATGTTTGATGTAAAGATATCTGATGTTTTTGACCTGGATCTACAGTACAAGATTTTAAGCTTTGTGCTTCTGCCACATGACTGACTAGTGACTTGGTAATTGCATGAATAAAAAGTTGTGTAGGTCTTCCCAATAAAGTGCATCAAGTCTACTAATATTATCCAAAGTAAACTGCGAAAAAGCGAAGCCAAGTCCAGGACGTGAGAGAGACCAGGCTATTGTTGTCTTCAATAATGATTCCAATCTGTAATGCTTCTGGCAAAGATACCAATAAAGCATGCTTCCTTTTTGCTTCTCTTTCATACACACACACAAGCTCGAGACAGGCAATCTCTGCTCCTAACAAACATTATCAACTAATAAGCTCCTCAGAGGAGAGCCATACCCTACAAACAGAGTGAAATCAGTGCAGTAAGTTGGGAAATGCTGAGGGATTTGCTTCACTGATGAGACACAGTCACAATGAAAGGCTCTGATACAAGCATCAAAGCGAAGTAAATAAAAGGAAACAGGACAGACCTCATTGTCCTCGACTGAAATAAAATCTTGACCTGTCATAGGAAATATGAGGCAGCAAGCCTGAGACATGTTAATAGCAAGGAACATGACCTGCGATTTGATGGAAAGATGAAACGTTAGATGCCGTCTATATTAAGCCCTCAAATGGCACATTCTGTTGAAATCAGAAATAATGAACCTGACAGGAGGCACTTACTAGAATGGTGGTGACTATGTATGTCCTATTGTGAATGCCGTACGTCTCGTTGACCACGTGGGCGTACGTCTCCGTGCTCACGTACTTCTCGTTTTCGTTCCAGTAGCCCACCTGCAGACAGAGGAAAGGAACTTTGGTGCCGCTATTTTTAGGATGATGAATATTCATTTTAGAGGCTTAAGAAGAAGAGAGGAAAGCTCTCTCCGAAAAAAACACACGCACACCCTTTTCACCCCTCCAGCGACTAACACTTCAGTCTCGCTGTGTTCCTGAGATAAGGTGAAGGCTCTAGCTGCAGCTAATCACTTGCACTGGGAAGTACAACTTTGAAACGACAGCTGAAGGAAGAACATAGACACCCTACACTACTACAAAAACAATCGCAATTGTGAGTCTGGGGTAAGGCAAAATACAAAATCCTAAAAATATTTATTATGTGTAGGATGAAAGGGTTACTGACAAGTGGAAAAGAGAAATCATAGAAGAGGTGTCAGTCATACTGTATAGCCCACCTTCTTGGGTCCACTCTGGACAAGCTCCATTACATTGACGGTAAAGTTTGTCCGATGTCCTTTCTCGTTAAACTGGACGTGGCCGGTGAGACCTTCAAACTGGACCTAGAGAACAAAATGTTGTATTGGTGTAAAAGTTTATAATCCATGGATTTCAGATTTCACACTGCTGAAAACACTTTTTAAAAGCATGAAAGGATAGCGCTGAACGGTTGACTATGGTCGGAAAAAAAACATATTCAAAAAAATCAAATTCAAAGTGAACGCACTGGATCAGGACTGAACAGAATCTACTTGTTAGTGAGACTAATAAGAAAAAAAGGCTTCAGTTTGTTTGGGAGTGTAAAGATTGGACGTCGGCACAATGGAAAAAAGGCCTGATGAGTTCAGGTTGTCCCCGTACCAGAGACATGGGTGAGGGTAAGAGGGGACGAATCAGCTGAGGATCTGAATGTACTGAATGACCAGGTTACCACACAAACTGGCGACTATGTACATTGTGCGCCGTAATCAAAGACAAAGGCGGTCGAATAAAATATTATTGATGGACACTGGGCAACTTGTAATGGGCATGCAGTGCCATCAGGGTTTATTTCTTATTATGTTTATAATTACATACAGAAAGGAATATATTGTTTTGAACCTTTAAGCAATATGATTTTTACTATTTGTTTTCTCTTCTATTGCATATAAAGGTGGGAGGGGAATAAAAATCTGTCTGTATAACTATGGAAAAAAAATAGACAAAGACATATCATCAACGTTACCTTATGTTATGAAAAGAAATAAATACAGTATATAGGTTACACATATAATTTGTAATGTTTTAAATTTCCTGCGGGATGTAAAAGACAAATATATATATATATAAAAAATAATAAAAAAAGCAATATTGGATTCTGGATTCACTTGCAGAAGGCTTAAAGCAACCTCTTCTTAACAAAACTCTAGGATGAGTCAAAAATTATCCACACTCTGGTTATATTAAATCTTCTGTTGTTCTTATCAGTACTTTATCACCGTTCAAGACTACTGTAGGTGTACAAGTGTTATATCAATTCATTTGAAACTGCGATGCAAGCAAAAATGCCCCACTTTTGATTTGCACGAAAGAAGAGCAGTGTGCAGTGATTTGTTTTCTGCTGTTTGAGGGTGTACCTGGTGCAACAACAGCTCACAGAAGAGCATAAACAAAAGCGTTTAGATATCTACAAAAAAATATTAGGACCGATACTTTAAGGAAGGTGAAAGTTTCTTAAAAAGAATCATTACTGGTGACGAGATGTGCATTCATCACAACGAGCACAAAAGAGTTAAAAAGTCAACTATAAGCTAAAACATTCATCATTATAGTTTTCTGGGATTCTCAAGGGCCAGAATTGGAACATTCTCAGGAAACAATCAATAGTGCTCGTTACAGTGAGACGCTTATTGAAGAGTTGAAGTCTAAACTTCAGATTAAACGAAGAGGACGGATATCCAATGGTGTTGGGTTCTTGCATGACAATGCATGTTTACTCACTTCTATCCACACTGTCAGCACTCTGCAAAAACTTCATTTTGAGGTGTTAAAGCATCCTCCCTATAGTCCTGATCTCACTCCATCATACTATCACCTATTTGATCTCCTGAAAGCAGCATTACGAGGATGAAGATTCACTTCTGATGAAGCACAGCGGTGCTTTCGTGGCTCAAAACATTTTTTAATGAGGTAAAACTTAATCGTGCTGAAAGATGGACAAGGTTCAAAAAAGCGAGGAGATTATGTCAAAAAATTATGTACGGTTGTGTGAACCGGCACGGTGTCAAATTACGCGCACACATAACCACCATAGGCTGAGGGAGAAAATGCGTGCACGGATGTTGATTATACCAGTAAGAGACGAGCACTAAGACCCAGCGTGAGAGACGATTACCCACAATTCCGCAGCGCAAGAGAGCTCGGCGTCAAAACAAGAAGCGCATGCGTGATACATGATACTCTGTACTTGTAAGCCAAGACAATGCTCGTTTTTCAAGTCAAAATTCATTAAAAATCTCGCGGAACACTCACAAACCGCGTTACTCGTAATCCGAGGTTGCACTGTATTTGTCTTTTCTGAAAGTTTATTCAAATAAATTCTAGAGCCAGATGCGGATAATTTTTGACTTTTGACACCCTCATGTTTATTTACATATAACATTACACCCGCTGCTGTGATCTCACCATCTGCACCAATTCACTGTTCACTTTGAGAATGCGAAGCACTGAAATCAACGACAGTGTACCGTACTGTGATAATAGCATGGAGTTTTACAGTACATACCTTCGCATCCCTTATTTCAGCTTAAGCCACCATTTGTATGCCTCACAAATTCCAACTCACGCTCCATCAGATTGTCCAAGAACCAATTAAATTGGGTTGTGATTGAATCAATGAAGAGTGTGTGTGTGTGTGTGTGTGTGTGTGTGTGTGTGTGTGTGTGTAACCTGTTGGAGGGCTCTCTGGATGTCAATGCCTTGGCCCCACGGTGCTGGAGGGTTAGCCAGACATTCGCCTGCGTTCCCCCTTCGGGAAATGTCGATACGCTGCTTCCTGAGGTTTTGAAACGCAGTGGCCATGACGCTCACACCATCATACGTGAGCGCTCCGGTGTACTGTGTGGATACAGAGAATCCAGTGAGTGGAGAAGTGACAAGCTGAGCTCGAGCTGCTTGAAATGAAATCCTGTCATGTGCAATTGAGAGATATTTTAAACAGTTGTTTTGAAGCAGGGAAAAAGGCAGAGATTTAGGAAGCAGTTGCAAATACAAGATATTTCTTTATCTTTGGAAAACCAGGGGAGGGAAGGATTAAATATCTGAAATAAGATGCTGTATTTAAAAAACTAAACTGACTATGAGTCCAAAAAGAAAAAATTGTTTTACTAAAACTGCTGAATCACATCACCACAACATATCAGTTAGTGTTTACTGACCTTTCTGTACTATTTTAGCTAACAGTAGCACTTAGCTAGCTAGCTACCTAGGATTAGCTAGCTACCTGGAGGATTTTAAAAGAAAAAAAAAACACACACACACAATCTATTTTATCTCTTTTTTTTTAGTCTGTTTTTGAATTGGACATGTTTTTATCAACTCTTATCAAAAATGGTCAAATTTAAGAGTGCTAAAGGTTCATTAATAAACAAAATATACACAAACTAAAAGAGACACCAGGAATTCTCTGAGAAATACAGCACTGAAAAACAGTTTTAGGCACCATATTATCATTCATTATTTCCAAGTATAACTGATATAGATAAATAAATAACAGTACAGAAGAATTGTACTGTCATTGGTAGCATACAAATCCTTTTTAAAGTTCTTAAGGTGAAAATTTGTATTGTAAAACGCATTTTTCCATAGGAAAATAGCAATATTAACAATTTCCAACACTATAATCATATTTTTTTCATTTATAAACTTGCTTCGCTTGGATTTCTACTGACACAAGCACGTTTTATGCAACGGCTACCGTATATACTGTACGCACAACTTGGCCAGTGTTCGGTTCGGTCGCTTGTATGCTGAAAATGCTTTGTATGCTGAGGTAAATTTTTTTGCAAAATTTTAGTTCTTAAGGTGAAAATTTGTGAGGCTGGACATTTGTATGCCACGGTACCACTGTAGTACTCTACAAACGTTTTGGGTACATATGACAAAAAAATTTCATAATCAAAGATGCCTTTGAAAACAATTCTACATAAAACAAACTGTTATAAAGCACAAAAAATATACAGTAAATCAAATACAGACAGTCAATATTCAGTGTGAAAACTGTTTGCTTGAAAATAATCAGTAGAGTTAGATATATTGTAGATTTGAGAAGTTAAACAGCTAGGAGGTTTTACTGAGCGTGCTGGAGAATATGCCCCTCTACATTAGGAATTTAGTTTCTATCTGAAAATAGGTACGTCATGTAATATGTTGCTTTCTATACAAGCATAAAAATATTCTTTTGTAATAATATTTATTTATTATTTTTAATTTTCGGTAATAATGAATAGACTTGAACACAATATTTGTCAAACTCAGCACTCTATGTTCCTAATCGATATCTGTAAGTGCTTGGAACAAATCCTCTTGTCGCTAATAATACTGTTCTTCACCTTGAGTCTTCTCTTAGGGCTCTTCAGGTCTTTGCTGTCAAACTCCAGCCAGTCGTCTATGGTCCTGCTAACCATGGGGTCTGTGTAGTTCATTAGCTGGAAGCCTGTGATGTTGGAACCACCTTTCCTGAAGTCTGTCAAATTCAGGTCCAGAAAGCCCTAGGAGCAAATTTGATCAAAGCCTTGGCATGAGAAATCACAGCAATCCGACTTTCAGCCGCAAAAAGCAGGCATGTACTGTACTCTGCACATTTTAAACTCTATTTAAAGCAGCTTTTTTCAGACTGCGAGCTGCAGGGAGTTGGCCCTCTGCTAAGTAATTTATAATGTTTTACTTTAGCCAAATATATAAAAAACGGTAAAAGTTTAAAGTTGTGGACATTATAAACTTCAATAAAAAATAAGTTATATGTAAATTAAACACAATTAACAGCCATTTTGCACCAACCTAATAAGTAACGTAATTTTAAAACACTAAGAGGCATTGCACAAGCTTAATAGGAGCTTTATTAGTGTGAATAAAAAAAGTCCATCACGGGTAGGCGATGTTAATAATTCAGAATTCATAATCTGAAGCATGAAACAGGGGTCAAAACTGGGAAAAAAAAAACAAGAAAAAAAAACTAGGGAGCAATTTTAGACACCGGAGGACCTGGACCTAATTGTAATAATATGGAATATTACTGTACATGAGACGAAATGCTGTTGTGATGGATATCAGCACGGTTGTGATGCAGCCACAGGCACGAGGGCTCTTCGTACAGACCTAGTGTTACCCATGCTGGCAACCCGACAGGAAGTGTAATTAAGTACAGCTCGTTCGGAAAGGAAAGGAAAGAAATACATTTATCCTAAATATATCGTGACTTTGAAACACACCACCTTTGGAAGACATTCTTGCATGGAATGAGAGTTGTGGAATTTGGCCCCGATTACTTACTGTACATTGTACTTGCATTCCAAGTGACAAACTTTATGATCAATGTGCAGAGCAGGGACATTTATAACGATCAAGACCTATTGCAATGTATTTTCATACTGATTTAAGACAAACCTGATAAACACACAAATTACCCCCTTAAGAAGTACTGATCAAAAATCTGGTGTTTAACAACAAGTAAGGATGTGTCCGGTAAAGATGTGTTTTGTGTAAGAATGTAAAGTTTTAAAGTTAAGCCCGCAGCGTGTTTTAATAAGAACAGCGGATTTAGACAGAATGAAATCCTTTCTATTAGTGAAGCCGATGTAGACTAATCCTACTTAGGACTTCATTATAAGGTACGTTGGTCTTTAGAGATAAATTTCTTCAGAGAAAATACTACAGAGTCTGCAGTGGTTGTGGCAAACACACACACACACACACACACACACACACACACACACACACACACACACACAGACACACACACACACACACAC
>JAQQZT010000011.1:4879908-4898868 GCA_030068275.1 Clarias platycephalus
CTTTCCCATTCTGACATTCAGTTTGGAGTTCAGGAGATTGTCTTGACCAGGACCACACCCCTAAATGTATTGAAGCAGCTGCCATGTGATTGATTGATTAAATAATTGCATTAATGAGAAATTGAACAGGTGTTCCTAATAATCCTTTAGGTGAGTGTATACGGGACAATATATTAGATTTAATTTAATAATAATAAAAAAAAGACTGACAAATAGAACATAAACCAAGAACAGAAATCTGATTATTATTATTATTATTATTATTATTATAGTAGTTGAAGTAGTAGTACTTGTGAAAAAAAAAAGTAGTAGTTGTATTAGTAGCCTATAGTCAAAGTATTAGTACTGATCCATCTAGGAACCTCTGTAATCCAACATTCAAACGCGCATTCCCACACTACTGGCAAATTTGGAATGCCAATTAGCCTAATTTGCATGTTTTGGGACTTTGGGAGGAAACCAGAGTACCCGAAAGAATCCCACCAAGCACAACATGCAAACAGGAAGTTTCATTTATTTTTCTACACATCTTAAAAAGTAGTCGCTGTAGTCATACAGTAGCTGTAGCCTAATAGTAGACCTATTAGTAGTAATCCATCAAGCCATCACTCAACTCAATCCATCAAAGAACCTTAGTAGCCCATCTAGGGGCTGTAGAATCCAATGGTGAAAATTGCATTTATTCCCATTTTTACAATTATGGTATGACCTCCAGTCAACATTCATACATTAAAAGCAATTAGGAAAATGCCAGTCACCTAATCTGCATGTCTTTGGACTGAGTACCCACCAAGAAAACCCACCAAGCATGAGGAGAACCTGCAAAACCCCCCACACACAGATCCTGAGGCAGGAATCGAACCCAGATTCTCGAGGTGCAAAGCATTTTGATTAGTTTTCTATACCAGGTCATACAGAGTTCCTGGAGCCTATTATCACAGAAGACTTTGGACACGAGGCAGGGTACACCCTGAACAGAGTGCCAATTTACCGCAGGGCAGTCATGCACACCCGGCCTCCCTTCACACACTATTGGCAATTTACGAGCTTAATCTGCATGTCTTTGGATTGTGGGAGGAAACCGGTGTACCCAGGGGAAACCCACCAAGCATGGGGGGAGAAGGCAGGAATCAGTTCATCAACCCTGGAGGTGCGATGCAGCAGTGCTAACCACTATACCATAGTGCTGCCTTATTTGTTTGTTTGTTTGTTTGTTTGACACTTTGTTTGTTTGTCTCAAATGGCCCAGTGGCCCAATATGGGAGCATTCCCACCTGAGGATTTGACATTGGTGAGAAATTGCCCGCACAGCATTGCCCACCCCACACTGGGCCAATTCTCTGAGGCCAATGTCACACCAATTTACAGGTACCTTATCTTGTAGGTCAATGTGGACTTCTACTTACTTACTTACTCACTTACTTATTATTGTTAGTGCAGACAACTCTATATTTTGGGGTTCAGTTCTGGGCTTGAGATCCGGTCTGTCTGGAGTTGTGCATGTTCTCTTTGTGGTCACATGAGTTCCTCTGGTTCTGTAGTTTCCTTCCTTAATTGGCTAATATAAATTTCCCATAAATTTCCCAGGCACAAATAAGTGTGAGAATCACTGCGTGCATGGTGCCCAGTAATAGAGTAGCATCCCATCTAGGGTGTCTTTACATCCCATGGCCAGTGTTCCAGGGATAGGCTCTGGATCTGGCACACTCCACTGGTCATCCCAAGTTGGCAATCTTGGATGAGTTGATAATTATACTACAGTAAACACTGGCATTCTGTTTTTTCACAGTGTGGAAAAGGTGTGAGAGGATGTTAGGGAGGTATGGAGGTGAAATTATTTTGTGTTCAACTAAAGAGCATAGCTGGAAATTCTGTGAAAAAATAAAGAAACACTACATCACCCCATTGGACTTCGCACACAGAAGGTCAGGAAGGGTTCATTAAGCATGAGTTCAGCATGTACAGTTTTGAGAAAAGAATTTAACTAGCTGATTAGCTGGCCAGCTTGTTCCTAAAAGAAAAAAAGCTTGTATTCATGAAGGATTCCATGTATTGTCCTACTTTGTAGCTCAAATACAGAGAACTGAAAATGAAATAGGTCTTTTTTTTAAGTTTAAAGACCCAAGAAAAAGCCAAATGCACCATTATGTCTCGGGCACCACTGTATTTTGCATAACATCTGATTTGTTTAGATATATGATTTGTCGACAATACTATACAACCCTATAATTTTAATCAACACAATCTAGATATGATTCACCAAGTCTGCAGGAATTGTACTGGAAAAACAAACCACCCAGGGGTGGAATTTGAGGTTGTAGGTAGGGTGGAAAACAGTGACATGCCATGAGTATGATTTGTTTTAATTTCTCTAACTTTTCTTTTATAAAGTGCTCCAAAGGCACACACTGATGTTTTAAAGCAAGGTCAACAATTTAAGTTTTCAAGTACTTTCCATACATTTCTAAGCTCTGAGCAAATACATTATCTGCAAGTTTCTTGTTATCTCCTGAAAATGCAAATGGTTTAAGCAATGCCCTTTAAAGCCTGCTTCCAACTCGTGGCTCTACAGTCTACTGTTCCTTTCTACTATTCCTCCAGAGGAATCCAGGCACTCAGCTCACCAGTTAATGAGCTGGGATATCACCAATCCGTTCTAAACTCTTTTCTTCTGTAACTTCATAAAACTACAACTTATGATTAGAAAACAGAGTGGTGACCCTGCACATCCATGCAATGTAGGGCAATGAATGTGTTGGGAATACATTTCACAAACTTCACATTAATAGGTGCAGTCATTAACTGGACCCTGCTGTAGTGGCCTCGTCTCTGCCGTAATTATTTGCAAATAAATCTCAAAAACTCTTCAGGGATTCTTCGTGTGGAAAACCCACCAATTCATGTGGGGTACCGTTAAAGCTCTTTTTGTGTAGTTTTCAAGACTTTTAATGAAATGGGTATTTTAATGAAAAAATAATGTAATTCCTCTGTTGATGGCAAACCCTCTATTCAGTTGTGCAGGGGTACGATTCTAGACAAGATATCCTTTTATGCCCCACTTGGGAAATATGTGGGGTTTGTGAGTTAAAAGTGTGCCGAGACCCAATACAAGCAAATTAATTTCCACTGGTGAGAACCAGCATGGTGTACCCAGTCTCCCATTGGCCACATTGCTTAGGTCATTGGATGGTCCTGAACAGGACCAGCCTGAGAGGTTTATTTAAATCCACTAGATACCTACTGGTGCCATCTTAAATAAAAAAATAATAAAAAACTGACAATCCCTTCAAATATTGATTGAAATTCCTTAGGATCAAAGGAATGCAGTTTTTCTTCCTTTTTAGGTCTGTAATTTGGTACAGACTTATAGTCTATTGGGTTAAAGTCCAGATTGTTGGCTTGTATTTTTAAGAATTTAAATGCATCAGGAATCAGTGTCTTACCTTGTCAAAGGGCCTTCTGATCAGGGACAAGACTAGTCAAAAAGCATGGTGGAATTTGAAAAAAATTTCCTATTAAAAATTATGAGCATTTTTGCACATTTGTTTGATATTGTCCTCTCATCCCTGTCTTCATAGAGCGTAATTGTACATTTATCAAACTGTGTCCACGAACATCATTATCACTTTGTAGGAATTTTTTTTAGAATAGCCACTAGATATTACCACAAAATATTACAACAAATACACCGCCTGCACGAAAATATGAAATTGTTTGCATTTAAATAAACAAATACTCAAGGACAATAAAGTTCATTAATTAGGGAAGTAAAAATCACAGTTACTGTATGTTTAAGAGTGAACATAAGAGTCTTTTCAAACACACAATGCTACATGAACCCACAGGATTGGGACTAAACAGATGTGTGACAATAAAAAAAAAACACTAATAAAAAAAATGCTTCAGGTTGCTATGAAGCACAAAGATTGTACAACGTACCCATCATTTATACAGTAGTGGGAGGCAGTGTTATGATCGGGGGTTGCTTCAGCTGGGCAGGTGTAGGCTCAGCAAAGTTATGAGGCAATAAAATGAAGTCAGCTGACAACCTCAATGTACTGAATGACCAGGGTATCACATCTATGGAAGTTTTCTATATTTTATTGTATAGAATGTCTTTGCTTTTTGTAAATTGATGTACACCCTGTTCATCAATCATTACCCAACGTTACTAATTTTCTTGTTTCCTGAATGGAAATATCCCTACTTCTACAAGGTGTTATCAAAAAGGTTTGAGATTAGCCATGTTTACAAGTTCTGTTCTTTTGTCATATGTCTTCACTCAGATACCTTTAACCTAAAAAAAAATAGTTCATTAGTGATGGTCTGGACACTGAGGATGAATTTGCAAATGTCAAAAAAGATGATGAGCTGTGGACCTGCCTCGCATTTTCCGGTCGTGGAGATGATGGACTCTTCCACTGCCTTGTCTCAGGGTCGAACACATACACCTACGTTTCGTCACCGGTAATGATCCTCAACATGTAGGACTGGTCATCCATGTCAAGTATGTTTCTTCTGTTCAAATCACACGTGAGGATTGCCTGGACTGGTTTGGTGGATTGGTTTTGATATTTTCAGGGGTTGAGCTTGTCGAAGGTCTTCCTGATCTCTCGTCATCTTCCAGTGATGTTCTTCCTCTCTTGAAGTGCAGGTGCCACTCAGAACAACTCGAACGACTCATTGCAACATTGCAGCAAACTCGTGGAATCATGCCTATCATCTCTATGGAAGATTTGCCCAGTTTCACATGGAATTTTATCTTCGCTCTTTGTTCTACCTTGATGAAACCATGATGAAATAGTGATCATGTTTTACAGTCTGTTCCCCTTAATATTTCCATTCAGAAAGCTTTCCAGAGCTTTTCTTCTTAGAAGACTTATAGTCCAATAGTCCATTTTGCATTGCTTTCTGTCTGAGTTTGGGTTTCCTGTTTTCCTCTTTCTCCATAACCATGCCTAACAATACCCCATGGTCACTGTTCCAAAATGCTCTTATTTATCTTGTTTGGTCTCATTACTCAGCCTGGATTTGCCACATAGTCTGTGAGCCCCCAGTTTGTATGTGCTTATTTTGAAGTCCTGCTAGTTTCTCCAGTATGTCTTATAGCTCCAGTATGGTTTCCAAGTGTCGTCCTACATCTATATTTCTTATTTCCTTGTTGGTAACTCTAAATCCTTGGTCTTCCTCTTCTTCGTCTTTTTTTACTAGTCCGCATTCTTGTTTCGCAGTCTTCTTATTCTAAAATCTCTGCTTGTCCTTTAGATTTATGAGTCTGGAGTTACCTTTGATAAACATGTCTGGATGCCTTTGACCTCACCTCTGAATGTTTCCGAGATAAGCCTCAGTAAAGGGAATCTGCAATCACATCCTGACTCTTGGCTTGTGGTTATTCCACAACTGATATGTGAAATAGTTATTCTATTAAAAAAATGAAAAGAAAAAAAATGAAAAAAGAAAGAAAGTCGTATTTCTGTGCTACACTGTATGACAGAAGTCCCACTTGTGCATTTTGATTCAGATATAGCAACTTTCTAGCAATAACTCTTCCAGCTAAATCATAAGGCCAAGCCAAAGAAGCCACAAGAGATTTCACCAAGTCTAAGTGTTATAAGTTGCATATTACGTTCATTCCACAATATTACTCGGTCATCTAATATAACTGTGTAACTTTTAAAACACTTTTGCAAGGTGCATCAAAAACAAGAACAGTAAATCAATATACAGTACTAATAAAATACATGCTACAAAAGCTCACCACTAATAAATTTACACTAAAACGCAGAGCGAGATGTAGTTTCTATATTAAAAAATAAAATTGTATAGGTTACTACTATAAGAGTATGGAGGTGCCAGTTTAATGCAAAATATTATTTCCACTCATCCATGTATAACAACGAAAAGGTTCTCGAGTCTCGGACTTGCAACTCAAGTCACCCTCTAAATTTTGTGTCCTGACCCGAGAGGAACTCGATTTGCATGCATGCCAAAGGTTATTCATTCATTCATTTTTATTAATTCATTTATCAGTATGTTTATTATTCTGGTCTTGGTCTAGGAACACCTATCTCAGAAAAAAATAAAACAGGCACAAGGCACCAGTCCATAATAAAGCATCATACACACACACACACACACGCGCACACACACACACACACACACACACACACACACACACACACACACACACACACAGAAACTTTTACACTTAGATTGGTCGAACATCTCAGGATGTTTTTAAAGATTGGGAAAGAACCCGAAGGAAACCCACCAAGGAGAGCATACACACCTCTACACGCACATCAACGCCAGTTTTAGACTGTGTGATTTCAGGAGAAAATTATTAGTTGTCACAATGGTTGACGTCTATAACAGAATGTGGGATATTATAAGTTCTTAGTGTCAGATTCACTGCAATTGAGGAAAAGTAAAGGAAAAGAAAACAACCAAAACAAGGATAAAAAAAACAACAACACTGCTTGCATCAGGGAGGTCAGGGCGCTTGCAGAGAAAAAGTCGCAACTTTTTCCAACTCAGCTTAAGGTTATAAGGATTTTCTTTTTTTATTTTTCATTCTATTAATATTGTTTATGTTATGGTCCCATAATTTATTATTTTTTTCTTGTTTTTTTTTTTAGGTGATCTTATCCTGTCATCCAGCATTAGGTCTCAGTCTTTAGTCATTAAGGACGGTTATCATGATATGCATTTAAATTAAAATGAATCTATATAATCCGTGGGCTGCACTGTTGCTTTGCAACTCGAGGGTCCGGGTTTGATTCCTGCCTCGGGTCTGTGTGAGTAGAGTTTGCACGTTCTCCCTGTGCTTGGTGGGTTTCCTCGGGTACGCTGGTTTTCTCCAACAGTCCAAAGACATGCAGATTAGCCTAATTGCCTATGTGTGTATGTGTGTGTGCCTTGCGATAGTTTGACACCATGTCCAGGGTGTACCCTGCCTCATGCCCTAAGTCTTCTGGGATAGGCTCCAGGCCCCCGCGACCCTATATACAGAATAAGTGGTACAGTATAGTCGGTGAGTGAGTGATACACACTTCAAAAGAATAAATACAAACATTTTTCCTTCACAGGTGATGCAGACTCAAAAATACACCTAGTATGAGATATAATATTACACTCACATAATAGAACTAGGACTCATAATTTGAACATAATTTGCTTTCCAAGGTGCATTCAAGTTAAACCGTGAATTTTTAGTTGCAGAATAACAACACAGTTATGAGAGTAAAACCTCCCTTTATTTCTCTATATAATCCCCTGCTGCACTTAGCCCAGGTTTTTATAAGCGCTTGGATACTATCGGAGTAGAAAGTTTTCTCAGTAGCGATGATCGGACTGCCTGCATCACATCTGAAAATGCTGGCCTCCCAGGAACTCCCTTCATGGAGTTCCTGTAATATGCAAGTAGCATTGGGTGTACAGTTCCTAGAGACAGAGCATATCTTCCACAACTTGGTGACAATTTATCTGTCCATTTTCAAGGATCATGCGTTTCACTAGCTGAATGTTCGTGGGATTGATTGCAGTGAGCTCATAATGACCTCAGCCGGGATCATCATTCACGAACGTACGGCCTTCTATCAAAAGTTGCACCATCCAAACGTTTCACTGCCTCTAAGAGTCTCATCAGCATAAATGTAAATGTCAATCGCTTTTACAGCTTCATTCACATGAAATTTCATCGCAGGTCCCAGTTTGACTTGAACACCCTATATATTTAGAGCTTTTAAGAAGTCATCATCACAAAGCAGCTTTGCATAAATCTAGTCGCTAATCATCATGTCGGATGTTCCGGTGGCAGGAAGAAACTCCCTAAAAACATTATTAGGAACTCAGAAACAACAGTTGTTAATGCTAATGCGTCGCTAATTACAAATCATAGCGTAGCAGGAGGTTAAAACGTAGGTGTTGATTGTGTATGACGTCTCCAGGCTATTCTTTGCATTGATTGCATAATAAAAGACTTTTAGCAGAGTTTCATCTTAGGAAAAGAAAACACTTTTTTTTTTTTTCAAAAGCTTTATGCGCGGCTTTATGGATATCCCTCTGGCTGTTGATTAGCATTAACTGTTTTCTAAGTATAAGTGCTTGAATACATAATTTAATGATGATAGCGCATTATTAAACTCTGAAAACATCAGGGATGAAAACGATTGTGCCGTTATCACATTTAAGATGTCACATCTCTTTCGCTGTTTGCTTTCTTTTGTTTAATGTACATTAAGTAAAATATGTTGAAACAGAGTATAAACAGAGTATATTCAGATTCGCGACTTGTGATAGTATTTGTATGTCCTGACAGTTTTTTCTGCAGATAAATAAAAATATAGTTTTTTATCCCTCTGAAACCCAAAGCCTTTAAATAGTGTTTTAATCACACTCTGGAGTCCAATAAAATGCAGTTTCATTACAATGCTGTTAAAGAATCTGGTGGTTTACACCGGTTCAACCGCTCACTAATGAAAATATTTAATCAGCCAATCACATGGTGGCAACTCAATGCATTTAGGCATTAAGTTAAGCCTTTATTTGTCACATATACATTACAGCACAGTGAAATTCTTTCTTCGCATATCCCGGCGTAACTGGGGGCAGAGCGCAGGGTCAGCCATGATACTGCGCCACTGGAGCAGGTAGGGTTAAGGGCCTTGCTCAGGGGCCCAACAATGGCAACCTGGTGAAGCAGGGGATCGAACCGTCGACCTCAGTAACTTAGTGCAATAGCCCTCTGAATCACCACTGCCCCAAACCAGGGCTTGTCGGCGAATGCATTTAGACATGTAGATGTGATCAAGATGATCTGCTGAAGTTCAAACCAAGCATCAGAATGTGCCAGAAAGGTGATTTAAGTGCCATCGACTGTGGCATGGTTGTTGGTACCAGACGGGAGTATTTCTGAAACTCCGGATCTACTGGGATTTTCACACACTGCCATCTCTAGAGTTTACAAAAAATGGTCTGAAAAACTAAAAAAAAAAAAAAAAACATCCATTGAGTGGCAGTTCTCTGGGTGAAAATGCCTTGTTGATGCCAGAGGTCAGAGGAGAATACACAGGCTGGTTCGAGAAAGGTGACAGTAACTCAAATAACATCTTGTAACAACCAAGGTACGCCGAAGAACTTCTCTGAATGCACAACACATCGAACGTTGAAGCAGATAAGACCAGCAGTCAGCTAAGAACAGGAAACAGAGGCTGCAGGTCACATGGGATCACCAAAATTAAACTAAATATGGGAAAAACGTTGCCTGGTCTAAAAAGTCTCGATTTCTGCCATGACATTTGGATGGTAGGGTCAGAATTTGGCGTAAACAACTTAAAATCATGAATTCATCCTGCCATGTATCAAAGGTTCAGGCTGCTGCTGGTGGTATAATGTTGTTCTGATATTTTCTTGACACACTTAGGACCCGAGTATTGTAGTTGACCAATCCCTTTATGACCACAGTATAACCACCATCTGATGGCCACTTCCATCAGGATAACGCACCATGTCACAATAATCTAAAACTGGATTCTTAAATATGACAATGAGTTCACTGTACGCAAATGACCGCCGCAGTTACCACATCTCAATCGGATAGAACACCTACTGTAGGACCAAAATCTCTAAGCAATGTTTCCAGCACCTTGTTGAATTTCTGCGATGAATAATCAGAACTGCTCGATGATTAAGGCAGTTCTAAAGGCATAAGGGCGGCACAATGGCTTAATGGTTAGCACTGTCGGCTTGCACCTCCAGGTCCTGGGTTCGATTCCCGCGTCAAGTCTGTGTGCATGGAGTTTGCATGTTCTCCCGATGCTTGGTGGGTTTCCTCTGGGTTCTCCAGTTTCCTCCCACAGTCCAAAAATATGCAGATTAGGCTAATTGGCGTTTCCAGATTCCCCTCAGTGTGTGAATATGACCAGAAGTCCTACCACAGTTGTACTTATTGTATTTATTCCCATTTGTACAAGGTCACCATTGGCCTCCACAGTCCCTAGTCAGACTATAGAGGTTCCTGGATGGATGGAAAGGCATAAGATGGTCCAACTCAGTACTATCAAAGTATACTGTACCTGATAAAGTAGCTGGTGAGTGTATATCTATTCCAATATTTTTATTATTTTTTATTTAGCCACATGCAAACTTCATCAAAATGTAATTGAATTTTTTTTAACATGAACCTCTTGGCAACTGTTGTCTAGCAACCTCTGTAGTCCTACTAGGGATCGTAGAGGCCAGTGGTGATTTCCATTGTATTTATTCCCATTGTACAACTGTGGTAGGACCTCCGGACAACATTCACACACTATTTCAATTTCGGAACGGCAATTACTACGCTAATCTGCATGTCTTTGGACTGCGGGAGGAAAGCAGAATACCCGGAGGTAACATACCAAGCACAGGGAGAACAAACTTCATGCACACAGACTCGATGCGGGAATCGAACCCAGGACCTGGGAGGTGCAAGGCGACAGTGCTAACCACTAAGCTACTGTGCCACCAATAATGGCTTTTCTGTGGGGTTTTGTTTGTTTGTTTCTTTGCTTTTTTTTCTCAAAAATGGTTTCAAACATATATAGGGTTGTGAAGAGAGTTTATGGGAGAGTCTTTCTGTGACAACAAACCAATTCCCCCCCTTTGTGGCCTCCCTAAAATGAAATTATTTTATCTTTATAGCCTGACTCCATGTTACAACTCTGTGGCGAGAAAAGTGGCACTGGGCAAAAGGGGGGGGGGGGGGTATTTTCCATCAGACCTTCAATTTTCCTTTGTAGTGAATCAGAAGTTTTTTTAAATATAAAAAAAAAACATATCAAATATAAAAATAATGTTGTATAATGTTGTATATAATGTTATGTAGTTAGACCATTTATGTAGCCATGACTTGATCCTTTTTATTCTACAGTATATACAGTATATGTTTGCTTTTATATTTCTACCAAAAACAAAGAGAAAGAAGAACGTAATGTAGTTCTTCTTAACGAAATTATGCAGAAAGTCAGACAGCACCAGATGATTCACGTGGGGAGAGAGCCAAGCAGCCAGGAGAGAAAGAGAGAGCAGAAAGAATTGTCAGATGGAGAGTTCAGAGAGTGACGCTCCGGGTGATTTAGAAGCTGAATGTGGGACAGAAAGAACAGTCATGTTTGTCCAGTTTGTAATGTCTGTTCATACTGATAAAAAAAAATATCCATTATAGCTACAATAAGTCTTCTAACAGAACAACTTCAAAAAGATCTCGAACCACCACTGATCACAAATCACATTTAATTAAAATGAATAAATAAAATAGGGACAACATTTTTTAAAGAATATTTTGAAATATAGTCTGCAAGTGTGGTTATTATCTTTCTTTCACCTTTCTTGCACATGCTGTAAATCATATTACGGAAAAAAAAGGAAACCTACATAGTATTTGATGTGACTATAATTTAATCAAAACCTGAATAGACCAGTGTTCCACGTCAGCACCACATGCTGTGCACCACATAACTTAACCACATAACCACATAACACCATCCGCCACTTCCTACAGGGCATATAACATGGTTAATAAATATACATAACTGTTCCTGGGAAAATGGACAGACTATTGCCACGTGTGATGAACTCACATGGACATAGTGAAAGACAGGAAAGATGGAGACGGGAGAAGAAATTACCCACTATAGGTCAAAGATAAGGTGTGATATAAAAAGCAAATGGCTGCAAGCTTTCCTCTATGGTGCAAGGAGAGTGATGCAGGGGGCCGTGTACATTCACATAATTACCCAGTGAGTCATGTGGCAGCCGTGCAAGAGCTTCAGTTAATGTTCACGTCAAACATCAGGATGGCAGAGGAGAAGAAAAAGAAAAGCAATCTTGGTGACTTGGATGTTGGTGCCAGACAGGTTGGTTTGAGTAATTCAGAAACAGTTGCTTCCATTTTGTTCTCGTAACCTCGGATTCTTGTTCTTGATTAGCTCGGTGTACTCATGTGCTATTGTGGATCCACTTACCTTGGCATTTTATGCATTCTGAGATGCTTTTCTGCTCACCATAGCTGCAAAGAATGGTTATTTGAGTTACTGTAGCCTCCCTGACAATTCAAACCAGTAGTTCCATTTTTTGACCTCTCTTATCAACATGCCTGCATTTATTTATTTATTTTGGATTTTTTCCCCCCGATTTTCTCCCTAATTTAGTCGTGTCCAATTCCTCCCCGTCGCTAGGGGGCTCCCACATTAAGGATACCACTACCACTCAGCCGGGAGCGCCGAAGACTATCACGTGTTTTTCCTCCGAACCACGTGACGCCAGCCAACCGCATCTTTTCGAACTGCTTGCTCACGCACCGTTAGGGGCGGAATAACACACTCGGAGGAAAGCGCTAGCCACTGAGCTCACAGACGCCCCTGATTGGCCGTAGATTAATGTGGGAGCACTAAGTACCTCTCATCCCTCCCCTCTGAGAGAGCTCGGCCAATCAGCTCTCTCTAGACCTCCGGCTGTGAGAGGTTACAGCATCACCCGGGGATCGAACCAGCGATCTCCAGACGATAGGGCGAGCACTTTACCACTGCGCCACTCGGAGGCCATGCCTGCATTTATTATGCATTTCCAAAAACCAGTGTGGGTTTTGCATGTTTTACACTGCTTGGCCAAAAAAAAAAACAAAAAAAAAAGTCAGACAGTACATTTACATGACAACGTTTTAGTTCGACAAATCTTCAAAAGTTACAAAAATTTACTTTTAATAACAAGTACACATGTTATTAATGCTACACATTATGTTACACAGTTCCCACACTACTGTAGGAACTAAACTAAATGCAGAACAGTGGGAAGAAGCGGCTAATAATATGGTGGTGGTGTTTGCATTCGCTTAGAACCATAACCACAAGGCAGAGCGTGAATCTCATTTATACAAAAGTAAGCATAACGCAGGTACGAAATGTAAATGTTTTACCGCTGCACAAAGTGTGACATCACAGGCCAGCCTGGAATACAATACTAAAAAGCGGAAAGTCAGAATAGCGTCACATATCATAGCGGAGTTGGACATACTCCGGTCAATAAATCAATTCCCCTGCCATTCGTGTACAATAGGACATGGACAAGTAAAGTTGCCTAGACACGCTTTAACCAATAGTTTGGCTCAACTGTGCACGTGAATAATTGGTCAAATTGGTGGCCTGGATCAAGCAAAGAAAACAACTAAGGAGGTCACTTAAATGCTAGGCGACAAAAATAAAATAAAATACAGTAAAAATCTGAGCTAAATGTTGGCTTCAAATTGTTAGGAACATAAAGATTGCACTTTGGAGCAATGGAAAAAGGTCATGTGGTCTGATGAGTTTTACAAGACTGTCTCTGGAGAGAGTGTTATGATCTGGAATGGCTTCAGTTGCTCAGGTCTAGACTCACCAATGTAATGTGGCAATAAAAAAAAGTCAGCTGAATGTATTGAATGACCAGCTTATAACATTTGTGGATTTTTTTCTTCCCTGATGGCACAGACATATTCCAGACACATGAACTAACCACCACATTGTGTTCTGTAATCAAAGCTAAATCGGTTCAACGGAATCCTAGCGTATACGACTGATCTTGGGCCAGGCAGTGTATTATCTAGACACTGTTAAAGTGGAAATCCCAACAGTTTCTGAAGTAGTGTAGAAAACGTACAGTACGGTATGTCTTTAGCAGAGTGAGTGAGTGAGTTATGGAAGTCAGTTTAATTCATCATTTACTCCTTCATACTACATTTTATCCCACATCCCCCTTCCTCTGTCGTTATGTGTTCACGTGGCTCAGAGCAGCAACGCAGAATACATTATCCCTGAAGATGGCATGGCAAAAAGAATATTAAAATGCATATCATCTGGTACGATATATGATGATAAGTGATATTTTCAAGGTCTCTAAGGGGCTGTTTGTTTCCACCTGCTCTCTCCCCAAGCAGTTCTGACCAATCCCATCTGCTCCCATCACTGTTATAATTTTATTTTATTTGTTACCATCTGCAATATTTTGAATATTATGAATAGATATTATTCATTATAGAATAGAAACAAATTATTAATTTAAAGCAACACAACCCTGACCAGGATTACTTGTTATTGAGAATAAATGAATGAACAGAGTAAATGTGTAAACAAAGTCAAACTTTATTGCTCAGGAACATAACAGTTGCTCTTTCAATGAAAGTGAAAGCTACAATGTTTTTTTTTTTCCTTTTGTTCTTGGGTTTTGCCTGTCCAGCTTGTATTCTGACTCAAAATATGGCACATAAGATATCATCCGCAACTATACTGCTTTATGTTTGCGTGGAGCCTGGAGCCTATGCCAGGGTACATTACACTATGGACAAGGTGCCAATTCATCACTCAAATGCTTATTCACACACTACGGGACATGTCAGAATACGAGTAAGCCTAATCTGCATGTCTTTGGACTATGGGAGACAAAAAAGGTATGTTTTTTTTTTTTAGACATGGATGGGAGAAGTATCTGGAGGAAACCCACCAAACACGGGGAGAAGATGCAACGTCCATGCACACAGCTCCCGAAACCGGACCCTGGAGCTGCAAGGCGACGGTGCTAACCAGTAAGCCACCAAATCAAAATATGCACACTGGAAATAAAGAAAAAGAAAATGTATTGATAAATATAAGCTCATAGTTCAACCTGCACTTGGAGAAGATGCAAAACCCACGCACACTCAAACCCTGGGGTATCAAACCCAGAACCTGGAGGTACGAGGTGACAGTGCTAACCACTGAGCCGCCATGCCAAGTACTGTATATCTCATATGCAAGTAAATTATTGTCAATGGTGATTTAAATCACCTGTAAAAGAAATAGTTATTTGTTTGTTTATTGAAAAAGTTAAACCAATAGCGGAATAAAATGGTACCAAACATAATGTCAAAGAAATTACTCAATATAAGTTTCCCTGTACTTACTGTACATGCCGTATACCTGCACATTGGATGGCTTGCTTCTCAAAACTGACAGATAATACCTTTTTGTTACATGTTCAAGATATTTCTATTATATTTTCAGCCACAGTTTCTTCAATAAAAATGCAGCTGCAGTGACATTTTCACACTTGACCAGTCAGTGCAATTCTCCAAAAAGTATTTAATAATTAAAAAAAAAAAAAAAAGGAAAGAAGAACCTGTGGGATCAGTTGAGCGAAGCAGGCTTTTAAATAAACAAAGTCCAGGTGCTACTGGGTTGCCAATTTTTGAAGCAAATTCCAAAACAATGTTAAGTTTTATGGCTTAATTAAAATTAGAAATTGTCTATTTTAAACTGTGTAATATTGTTCTAGTGCAATTCATTTCAATTTGTTTGAAAGTCGAACTATTGTACAATATTGTGTTTCTTTTCCTTTTGTATTTTTACACTGAACTCTTACTACAGTACTTTCTATTTGCACATTTTTCTAAGACATTTCCCGATTATGGGACGAATAGAGGCATATCCCGTGTTATCTTATATCTTAACTTATGCTTAACGCAGATAATAAAAAATATTCAAGTCCAAACTCGTACTGAATCCATAGCAATAACAGTGAACTGAGAATCAGCTGAAATCGAGATTGATCAGCAGTGCCAGTTAAGGTATTAAAGGACTGCGTTAAGTATTTCAAAGTTTGAAGGGTGTTCAAGTCAAACCGGGACATCAGTAGACTCCAAGTACAGTACAGTGAAGAAACTACTAGCTGCAGTAAAACATTTGAATAGTGCAAATGTCCATCTGTCTGTGAATGACAATTGGGCCTTTAAAGGAGTTCCTGGGAGGCTAGTGTTTTAGACGTGAAGCAGGCAGTCAGATCATGGCTTCAGCGTCCTGAGAAAACCTTCTACCTTGATAGTATCCAAGCACTAGAGAAACACTGGAATAAGTGAATTAGTGTTGCAGGGGATTTTATAGAGAAATAAAAAATTTGTTTTACTCTCATAACTAATAAAGTCGCAGTTTTAATTGAACTCCCCAAGTATAAGAGAAAATAGGAATATGATATCAGAATGCAAGGCATTTCAGGACTTTAGAACACAGAAGCTACAGTAGACCACAAGTAGGAATAGTAGAAGACATAAACAATATGGTGGTATTTATATTATCTAACTATACAGTATATCTAACTTTTTTAACCAAATAAACCCACATGCTCGCATCCATGCGCAGACACACATGATTTTTGCCTTGTAAAACTAGCCCCAAGCCCAAATTTAGTTGTGTTAGCTAGGATTGCTTGTTTCTTGGCTGTTGTTCCCAGCAACCTTTTTTATATATATATATATTTTGAATAAGAAATTTCTTAATGTGACAGTTCCACAGAATAAGTCAACAAAAAAACAGAAGCCCGGCAGCCATCTCATTTTCATTTTACACAGAGTGTGAGAGTAGGATGCCCGAGAATAATAAGGGTAGGACATATGAAAGAAAAGAAAGAAAGGAATAGGCTACCTGCGTGGATGAAGAGGTATGAGAGACAGATTGAGACAGAGAGTGCAAATCAGGACAGGTCTCTATCATAAAAAAAAAGTGATCTAATTACATTCTTGCTTAGAATCATTTGTGTTCTTTACATGTAATAAATAACTAGCTTATAAACGTGCATTTTTAAAAGTTCTAATTTACTTAACTGAACTTTTAATAGTAGTAAAGGAAATGTGCAGTTTGAGTGTAGAAATGTTTTTTTGACATCAATTATATACAGTATCATTTAGCACAAGTATGTTAACCGTACCAATTATATATCATACTGTATATCATAAGTGTCTCAATCAAATTAACATGCAAAGAGTGGAAGGTTAGGGTCTTAGGCCTAAGGCTCAAGGCATAAGTCTGAGCAAACAAGTGGAGGGTGCAAAAGAAAGAAAGGAAATACAGTAGATCTGTAAACTGGTGGAAGTAAAAGAAGAGGCAAGTGTATAATGGCACATAGACAACTTCGATAACAAAAAGTCATAAACTGATGCTAGTGGCTCAGTGATCAGGTTGGTTGCATGTTCTCCTTGTGCTTGGTGGGTTTCTTCCAGGTACTCCGGTTTTCTCCCACAGTCCAAAGACGTGCAAGTTAGGCTAATTGGTGGTCCCGAATTGCCAAAGTGTAAATGCAAGTCTGAATGTTGACTGCACGCCCTATCACAGTCGTAAAAATGGGAATAAATACAATGGTCACCATTGGACTTCAAGGTCCCTAGTTGGACTATAGAGGTTCCTAGACAAGCATGAGGAAAAAAAAACAATAAAATGGAAGTAAAAACAAGGACAAAAAAAAAAAGTTAGCATGCTCTTTTGATTTAAAATTACACTTAAAAAAAAAAAAAGTTCAACGCCAAAATGTGCAGTAACTAAAACGTCCACTTGTAACTGGCTCTAAAAGTGAGTCAATCACTATAGTAAAACGTCCAACTTTACAACAGAAATCAACATGTTTGCAGCCTGGTACAAAAACAGTTTTGGTCTCCACTGCTAGATTTCCCATTCTTGACAACTGTACTGTACAGTTTCTGTCAAAGCGCTAGCTGTCTGCTATGCATCACTTTAGCTAACCAGCTAACTGGAATTGTTGTAGTTTAACGTACCACAAGAAATGTCGGTTTTGACACCGGACAACATGTACTGGAGTTCAATCATGACACACTCTTAATCCATAAAAGTTGAAAGACTTTCTTTTAGTGCATGGTTTAGTGCATATTATTACCTCCTAACATATACAGTAACAGCCTATCAACTTACGCAAATTTTTATGCAAATTTTCTTTTATTACTAGACAGTTTAACAGCAGAAGATGGGGGCGATGCAGGGCTTTCACATTCGTGCAGTCTGGAGATTATCCGCCCTTTCCTGTTTAATGACATTCTAGAAATACCACGACAAGCTATTTATTATTCTGTGTAGAAGTTTAGAAAGGGAATATCATGAATATCATGAATGTGATGTAACATATATTATAAATTGCTAGAACTTACAACAGTGTTGACCTGCTGCTAAATTCTGCAGGCTATTCATTTTAGAAACAGTCATACAGTGAGATTCTTTTGGGGGAATTGTTCCTTGAAAATGACAGCATGCATTGATTCAGCTGTCGAATGTATTATTAATCAGGGCCAGTGCAGCACAAAAAAAAAAAGTCACTGAATAAATGTAAATAAGTTTAGAATAGCTGATGGTGGTTAAGAAAAAAGAAACCCGGAATAAAAGGTTCTTGGTCTTTGGAGAAATTGACATTGCAGAAGAATTGCATTGAAAGGGATTACAGTACCTGCCGATGCTGAAAGTTTACAAAGCTTTATATGAAACATAATCCTTTTGCAGTAGAGAAATAAACAAGGATGAATACAGATAATGTGTTCCAAATGGTTACATGTACAAATAAATTTTTTGAAAGCTTGCCAGAAAGGTATACATTGGGACTGTGGCAAGGTGAAGTTTTATCTACTGCCTGGTCAAAAAAAAGTTGCACATTTGCTTTTGCAATTCAAGTGAAGCAGATGAACTTGATTGACTCCAACATAAAGAGCATTGCAATAATCTAGCCGCAAACTAATAAAAGTGTGAAGGGCTTTCTCCAGGTCACTCTGATTCTGAAAGGGCTTGACCTTTTCCAGGAGGCGAAGATGGAAAAAGCCTGCCTTGAATCAATATGTATCTGAAAGTTTAAACTGCTGTCTAAAGTCACCCCCCAATTTTTTAACTAACTGGCTAAAACGAGGGGGCGGGAAATCAAGACCAGCAGCAACAAAACTGGGAAGGTTGGACGTGTCAAACAAAATACATTCTGTTTTATTCTCGTTCTGACAGAGACAATTTAATTATAAATATATACTCAGCAAAAAAAGAAACGCCCTCTTTTCAGGACTGTGTATTTCAACAATAACGTTGTAAAAATCCAAATAACTTTACAGATCTTCATTGTAAAGGGTTTAAACAATGTTTTCCATGCATGTTCAATTAA
>JAQQZT010000011.1:4913630-4941234 GCA_030068275.1 Clarias platycephalus
AATAATAATAATAATAATATTATTATTATTATTATTATTATTATTATTATTAATAATAATAATAATAATAATAATAACAAATAAATAAATAAATTATAATAATAAATTATAATAATAATAAAAAACTGGAAATAGAACTTATAAATCTGGATGAAGAAGAGAGTTATGACGAAATGTCTCATCGCAAAGGTAATTGGTTTCTTCAAATCCACCACAAAAGACACAGTTCACAGGTCACACCAAAAAAGGTTAGAGATCTCAACGTGAATAATACAGCAGGGTGAATCTGTAGAGACGTGACTGCAATTGTGGCCATGGTACGACACACACCATAAGACCAGCTGATGAGGGAATCAAGTTTGGTCTATCTAGACAATTTCAGAACAGACAGAGCTTGTTTCTCTTCACTTTCTTTTTTTCTTGGTCTTTTGTAAGATTTTTGCGCTGTACCTGTAATTAGGTAGGACGTTTCATTGAATCCTGACAATCCTTTTTAAATGTATTGCCTCTCATACAGTACCTATTTTATCAAACCCACAAAGATAGGCTGTTGAAAGACTGCATCATGTCATCTCTGATCTGTTACAGGATTACTCTGAAAATTCACAAGGTAGTAGCCTATAGCATAGGTCAAGACAGTGAAATAACCTCTGGACTTATTTTTCTTTGAGTCTTTGTCATTATTAATGTCATCTTTTCTATAGAAATCTATGTTCGCCAAGCAGTGCTGAAGCTCATAATCCTGTTCACTGCTCATGGTGACCTTGTGAGTAGGAATCAACATCATATCACTGATGGAACGAGACATCCCTGTCAGTACTCATACCAAGAGTGTGTACATGAACATGAAGTGCCACAAGCAGAGTTTACAACCTGACTCCAAGCACTAGTCATAAATACCTTAGAGCTCTTTTTATGTGTAAGACAAATGTGAGTAGATTAAAAGCTCCAAATGGGTGAACAAATGACCCGTGGCCAGTTCCATATGTACAGTATTTGATGATTTTTTTTCCCATTCGTGTGACCCGTTATATGATATATTAGTGATTTTTAAATGATGTCTATAATATTCAAACATTTACTCACCGGCCACCTCATTGTGTATACCTTGCAAGTATTGAGTTATACCCCCTTTGCCTTCAGAACTGCCTTAATTCTTCATGGCATAGATCCAACAAGGTGCTGCAACCATTCCTGTTTAGATTTTGGTCCATATTGCCATGATTTATCAGCTGCAAATCCATGATGCGAATCTCCCGTTCCACCACGTTCCAAAGGTGGTCTATTGGATTGAGATTTAGTAACTGTGGAGGCCATTTGAGTACAGAACTCATTGACATGTTCAAGAAACCAGTTTGAGATGTTTTTAACTTTGTGACATGGCATGTTATCCCACGGTGCCAAACATTTTCCCCCCATTACACCACCACCACCACCAGCCTGAACCATCGATACAAGGCAGGATGGATTCATGCTTTCAAGTTATATACAGTACAACAAATTCTGACCCTGCCATCCAAATGAGACTCATCAGACCAGGCAATGTTTTTCCAATCTTCTATTGTGTGATTTGGTAAGCCAATGCAAATTGTAGTCTCAGCTTCCTGTTCTTACTGGCACCTGGTGGGGTACTTGAAGCAGGGCCCACCTGCTTCAAGGTTTAACATTGATGTTGTGAGTTCAGAGTTGCTCTTCGAAATAGCTTTGTAGTAACAAGATAGTATTTGAATTACTGTTGCCTTTTAAATAACCCGAACGAGTCTGGCCATTCTCCTTTGACCTCTGGAATCAACAAGGCAATGCCACTCATTGGATATTTCTCTTCTTCCGATCAAGCTTTATAAACCTTAGAGATAGTTTTGTGTGAAAATCCCAGAAGATCAGAAGTTTCTGAAATACTCAGACCATCCTGTCTGGCACCAACAACCATGCCATGTTCGAAGTCACTTAAATCACCTTTCTGCCACATTCTGTTGGTTGGATTGAACTTCAGCAGATCACCTCGGCCATGTCTACATGTCTAAATGCATTCATTTGCAACCAAGTTTGGCAGGTGGACCTAATGAGTGTATAATAACCTTAAACTTTAATAAAATATTGATTGTTACCAAGCTGTAGATAAATGTGATTAATCTTAAATCAAATTCATCCTAAAAACAAAATAAGTCAATTCCACTAAGACTGTTAAAACTTCATAAAAATTCTTAATAAATACCATTATAGAGTTTAGATACTTCAGGTTTCCTAGACCTAATTTTGAAGATCTGCCAATTGTTTACATTTATTTATACTAGCTGGCTGACACTGTAGTATGACACTTTCTGGCACTGTACAGTAGGTGGTAGTTTAAAAACAACTATTGGTATAAAGAGATTTTTTGACCTTTGTTATAAGTTCTTTTGTGATCTCTAATCCTTTTTATAAGGGATTAGTCAAGCTTTATGAATTCTTTTCAAAATTTCGTTAATAAAAAAATGAAGCATTTTGTAATTCAGCATTACATTCATTCAACTTTCATCTTCTATGCCATTTACGCCTGTGTTCCCTGTGGCACCACAGGGGCCTGGAGCCTATCCCTGGAGACGCACACTCACACACAACGGCCAATTTGGGAAAGTCAATTAACTTAATCTGCATGTCTTTGGACTGTGGGAGGAAACCGGACTACCCAGAGGAAACCCATCAGACACAGGAAGAACATACAAACTCTATGCACACAAACCTCTCAGCATTTCAGTTCCTAAAAAAAGTGAGCAAACTCAAAAAATGTAAAAGCACGCTTTTTAAAAAAAAAATAATTCATAATGAGAATTCCTAGGGCATTTTCACACCTATTGGTCCATTTGCAAAATTGATCCACCTACTCTGTATCTGTTGTTTGAAACCATTGTGTGTGTTTTTTTTCCAGGAGTGTAAGGATTATGTAACGCACACAGTTGACATCAGCTAGCACTGACTGGAGAATGTACATTGCTCCTGCAACAACAAGGGCACGTCCTATACTAAGAAATCCTTTAAACCACTTATGGGTCATAAGAGGAATAAGGAATAAGGCTACATTAGAAACCTTTATTGGGAATGTCACACTAACACAGCAGCTCATTAGGCTACTGACAGAGGTCTTCAGTCTTATCTGCAAAAGGCTGGCGTGGCTTCAGTGTTTCCTCTAAACCGAATAGGAAAAACCTCTAAAACTCATTTGAAGACCAATAACGATATGTAAAAAGCGAAACCAGCCATGTGGGTGAAATTAAAGCCTGCAGACACATCAGCCGTTTTTGTGCATCAGACTGAAGACCCCTGTCTAGTGGACTTAAAAGTCTACATCATTTTAAGCAAATCTAAAAGAAATCGACTTGAGCATTTTTTCTCCCTCCTTTGGGAGTGATACAGAGGACCAAAACATAATATGCTACTTATAGTCTACAGACCTGCATGAAAGATCAGATAAATGATCACATTAGTGCCTAGCTTCTTCCCCTTTATTCCAAGGACTATACATTGAAATTATGGCTTATCAGCTTTTTTTTCTCCTTAAACCGACCTTAATTGCTTTTATTTCAGTCGTCATGGCAACTGTAGCAGCGCTGTGAAGTGCTTTTGTAGGTTGTGTGGAGGAGTAATGAGTCTCGGGCTACGTCCCAAACCTCATGCTGCTGTACTAAATGGTATGTCAAAATACAACGCCACCTATGGTGCCATGACAGCTGGATGCACAAGCAATCTGCTGCTCATGGGAACAATAAATCCAGGGCGAAGAATATAGGTGCTTAATCAAAGGGGGAGCTGTGAGGCAGTATTATAGATGTGGGGTCAATGATTTTGTTGGGAGTTTTTTTTTTTTTTTTTTTTTTTCCACATTAAGGAAGATGTCAATAAAATGTCTAATCAGACTAAATAAATGAATTAATAAAAATGATATGGACCATAAATCTTTTATGATTTTGTGTTCGTATAGCTAAAGGCATAACATTCAATTCTTTGTCATTGGGAGGAGGATAAAGCATGCTGACTTGAGTAAATGTAATACCTTCAATAATTCACTGAAATAAAAGTAAACATGTTGTTAAGATTAAAACGAGGGAAGAACTGCTTGAAGTGTCCATCACGCATCAATACACTTACTGTACATTACGCTGTGTCTCTCTCCCGGTCAGCAAATGTGTCAGAGCTGACCGGGAGAGAAAAACACACGGACATGATGGTGTCTGAATGTTCTCTCTAGTTTATTAACCGCATAGAAAGATATTTGAATCCTTGGCCATACACCCTGTTTCGCGTACATCTGTTCCATCAAAAGAACAAAAGTCATTAACATGTTCCAGGGAGAACAAAGGGAAAAGAAGTTGTATAAATATCCATCCGGATACGGACCATAGGAAGTATTGCCTTATAAGGAAGAGCTTAAAAAGAACAAAGTGAGACGAGGGGAAAGGGGGGAGAGAGAGAAGAGAAAGTTTGCACAATGTAAGAAAACCCTAATAAGTGTAAATAAATCACTTTGGAAAATTTATACAAACAAAATGTATAAATAGGTAATCTGGTGACTGTTTAATTGCATTATAAACATTTTTTATAGCACTTTTAACAACAGATACTTTCACAAAGTATAGAAATAGAAATTCTGCATATGTATATAAATGCATATTTTCATTCACAGATTTGAACAAAAATGTAAACAATTTATCAATTAATGTTCCATTTTCTTTTTTGTATCTTAACTATCCAAGATATGTTAAAGTGATCATCACGATATACAAAAAGGTATAGAAAGGCATCTCAGCGAAATACATTTGATGTAATTAGTGGCTTTCTAGGTTCATTATCTACCTAACTAGCATACTGTATGTTATTTTACGTTCATCTAGGTACAGTAGATGTTCCGTACACATTGTCCCTTAGGATATCTCTACTGAGCTTTGAATAGATTAATACAGAGCTTTTATATTGTAAAATGTCAAAACAACTGGCTAGATAGTGTAGCTAATTCAGCTAATTACTAACTAGCTAATACCTTACTAGCTAACCGCCTGACCTGTACGATGTGTGGATGTTGAACTGTGAGATTTATTATTTGTTATTCCCAACAGGGTTTTGGTTTGCATCATTTGCAAATTATCTCACTGTGATATTTCCTTTCTTAAGCAATTAAAACTGAAGATATCTGACAAAGCGGGCCAGAGATGCTCATCCGTCTCCCCTGTCTCAGACAAGGCTGCTACTGACTACTTTAAATACAGAAATGTAATAGGAATGGAGTTGTCTTGAACAGGGCAGCACAGTGGTGTAGTGGTTAGCACAGTGGTCTCAGACATCTAGAGTAGCGGGTTCAATTCCCACCTCAGGTCTTTATATGTTCTCCCCGTGCTTGGTGGGTTTTCTTTGGGTACTCCTGATTCCTCCCACAGTCCAAAGACATGCAGGTTAGGCTAATTGGTGTTCCCAAATTGCTCGTAGCGTGTGTGTGTGTGTGTGTGTGCCCTGTGATGGATTGGCACTAGTGATGGTAAGTTTGAATCATTTTAGTGACTCGGTTCTTTGAATCTTGTTCATCAAAATGAACGAATCTTTTTTTTTTTGAGTCATTTAGTTCATTTCGTTCTAACCCCCAATATGTCTACATACACAAATTTTGGCTATAGTTCCAGTAATAAAAATATGACAATGCAGCTAAGGATATATTATAATAAACAGAATGAGCAGCTCAACTCTTATATCTTCCAGTCTGAGTCGTTCATTCTTTTGAATCTACAGTATTGCACTGCACAGCGTCTTTGGGACTCACGTGACAAAAGAACGAACAACTCAGGACTTGAAGATTCGTTGAGAACCGTTCAATTCCGTTTTCTGTGTACCGCACTGCATAGCGTCTATGGGAGTCACGTGACAAAAGAACAAACGACTCGGAGTAGAAGAGTCATTGAGAAAGAATCGCTCAATTCTGTTTCCTGTACATAACCTACGCAGGTTTTACGATGATTTGCGCATGCGCGCCCTGTAGAAAATGAACAAATCACTCTCCAAGACTACTCGTTCTTCTGAGTCACGTTAAAGATTCGTTCAAAAAGAACGAATCGTTTATGAACGACCCGTCAGTAATTGGCACCTGTAATCTGTACACAATAAGTGGTATAGAAGATGAATAAATGTAACCATAAACTGCTTTTAAAAAATCATGACATGTCATTCGTTAATAAACTGGAAACCGTGATCTTTTCTCATTGAGATAAGATGATGATTGCACAGGATCGGTATTGGGCATCAGTCACTTTGACTAAATTCAGAGTTCTAAAATCAATCAAATCTTATGGGGAAAGAAAAATGGTTGGAGTCTGCCAAAAGTGGTGACAAACTGAGAAACGCTCCCCGGCACACCTCTGAAATCTCATTAATACTGTGAGATTCAGCAGTTTGACCACAATCAGTAACAAAAACGGTCAATTAATTCAACAACGGCTGCCGTGAATGATGGATCGGATAAAATGGAAACAGATGGAGAGTGCGCGCGCGCACGCACACACACACACACACACACACACACACACACACACACACACACACAATTACACTGTGAACACATTATGTAGGAGGACAGATGATGACCAGTTTAGCACTTGTTTGTTGGCAGGAACAAGAATGTCAAAATAGCACCAGCTGTACAGCTCGATACTGAAAATGACTTTTACAGCTTTACTAACTTCTTACAGAAAAAAATCTAATGTAAACATGGATGTTCAATTTGCAGCGCTCCATATACAGTAACCGTTCGACAAGCTCTGATTTCCTAGCTCATTAATTCACAGTTTACAGTATCTGGATATACAGTATGTCATCGCTGTTAGTTCCCATTTCGTGCTTGTTTTTTATTTATTTATTACTACAGCATCTTATATTATCTTATATTAAATAAAAATTTATATATATATATATTATGTATATATATTTAATGTACTGTATATACATAATTTATATTAAAATATTTAGTAAAAAACTACACTGAAAGACAAATAAGCAGAAGCTAAAACTCTAAGAGTTTTGTTTTCCTTCCTCAAGTCTACTAGAGGAGGCTGGATATTTTTGTTGCTGTTTATCCTTTTCTTTTTTTTTTTTTTTTTCTTTTTTCCCACACTGTGCAATATCTCCAAGAGTAATTTCCATAAAAGCACAGCTCAACTCTAGTGTAAGCTACCCAATTTCCCCACAGGCTCTCTTATGTGTCAAAGCCTGGCGTGGGCCTCTGCAGCACAGTTCAACCGATGGATAAGAAACTCTTCTGTAACTAATTGCTGCATTTACTCAACATTAGACAGCTAACATATTTTACCTTCCACTTTTTCTAGAAATTACAGTGGCCCTGAAGTGCAGACCACTTTAACAAATCAAAAACAAAACAAACATGAAAACACAAAAATAAAAGCCGAAACACAACGGCGAATAAAGAGACACAACAAAAGATATTGAAAACAGCAATACACTGCTGCGGATTTGCATTTGCGGTTGTGTTTTTGATTTGCTAAGTGATAATTTTTGCATTTTAGGGCCACTATAATTAAGCAATATCACACTCTAGTCCATGCTGTTGTACTGAATATCAGCACCGCTGTGGTGTGGCCATAGGCATGAAGGCACAGCCTTGAAGGTGCCATGAAGATATCACAACTGTGCCGATATTCAGTACAACAGCACGGCCTTGAGTGTGATATTGCTTTTATGCAATAGTTCCACAAACATCAAGAAATTCTGATCTGTATCATTAGTTACCCAGGTATTTTGCTCCACCAACACATATCCTTCTTAACTGGCATAATTAATTTAGTGTAATTAAATTAACAGCGGTGAAATTAGCTTTTTCATACAGGTACTATATAGCAAAAGATGAGGAGAATAAACCATGGAGGTGGTGGATAGTCATGAGAAACCTTCGTTTCGGATGTGGGTTTTGGCAGGCAGCCGTTCTCCCCTCAGTACTGCAGACTGTACTGACCTATTCTCAATTATATTCTAACATTTTAATTATATTCTACTTTTAAGTACTTTCTAACAACCCAAGGATTGTTAGAAAACCTGTGATGTGATGTGATACATACGTTATATTTAAATCTCCTAGTGCTGTTAAGCTCTATATCACCACTCATTTACGTTCTCTCGTCCAGTCAGATTGGAACTGTATATAAAATAATATATACGACACTATTTTAGACAGGCAGCATGCCCTTTGAATGTTGTGGGTTTCTATCTCGATACTCTGGTTTCCGATGTTCCGACTTGGTTGATTGGTGTTTCCAAATGAGTTTGTGTGTGCATGCTTGTGTCCTGCGATGAGTCAGCACCCCATTCCTGCCCTGGTTGATCATGTTTGGATGGACTATTTTAGAAGCATTTATTTTTTACTTGTAGAAAGGTGCGGTCTTACCTAATACTTCCACATGACAGTGACATGAGTAATAATAGTGTAATTTTAATAACATTATGTCAGGTGGGTGCCAAAGAGTTGCAGCAGCCATGCCAGTGCCAGTTCTTGGGAGTTAAATTCGCCTGCGTAACTATTTCAGTGTAGTTATGCATGCTCTTCCCATGGCCACATGGGCATCCTTCAAGATATCCACTTTCCTCCCACTTGCCAAACAAACATGCTGGTAGGTGGATTAGCCACACAAACTTCTGCTTCTGAGCAAGAATGTGTGCGAGAGGGTATTTCTGTCTGGGACTTACTCCAGATTAGAATAAAGTAGTTAGATAAAGGAATGAATGAATAAATGATTATTATAGGAATTTCTTCCTTTTAAATGTAATTGTACTGTAGTTTACAAAAAAAAAAAGAAAAAGTCAAATGTTATGTAATGCCTGGATGCAAACAATTGCAGAGATTTGACTTGAAATATGAAAAAACACAATTTGAATTGTTTGCATGTAGACAGTAAAAAAAGTGATGTAGTCATAAATAAAGATATAATTCAGATTGAATAGATAATGCGTTCTAAACAAACACAAATGTACATAAAAAAATAAGCACATTATTATTACTATTATTATTATTATTATTATTATTATTATTGTACCAAAAGGTTTGCAGTGCCGCAATTGTGGTCCCTTGAGTCAAGGTTGCAAAATTGGCCATGCTCTCTGTGTGGGAGGGATGACATTCTCTCTCCAATCAATCACATTGACACTAGCCAGGGTGTCTATGAGCTCATGTATGCGGAACTGGGTTAACAAGGTTTTCCTGCGAGATGCATCTTGAGCAGCAATTTGAATAGATTCAATTGTCTGGCCTCAGGTATATCCTCACATTATCCTTCCCCACTTACAGTACTAGCACTCCTGTTAGAGGAAGAGCTGACTGGTGGGTGGGAATTGGAATGTGACCAAAACTGGGGATTTAAAAAATCTTCCCTTTATGCTACACCTACTTTTTAAGGTTCAAGTCTAAATACAAATGAAAATCCTTATACATAAGGGCCGTTCAAGTCAAACCGGGACTTTTGATTGTGCAAAATAACAGTCAACAGGTATAACAACCGAGCCATGATTGGACTGCCTGGTTCACGGCTGAAACTCTGGCCTCCCAGGAACTCCTATAATTATGTGGAAATGGTTTGGAGCGAGGTCATGACTGCACTGGGGAAGTGGCAATAATTCCCAGCCATATTCCTGTAACGTGGAAGTGCAGATGGTGAATGATTGTGTGTACGACAGACAAATGTCAACAAGTTATACATCATTTTTAAAGGATCAGGCATTTCACAGGAACGCCTGCAGTAGGCTCTGAGTGAGCTCTTGGCCAGGATGTCATCGTTTGCACCATTTAAACGTTTTAAGGCTCATCACCATATTGTGCTTGATGTCTTCTGTAAATATCAATTTTATGCCTTCATTCACAAGTCCAGGTTTGACTTGAACGCCTCTCGTATGTGTGCAGGTACAGATAATAATAGTGATGTTATGTTAGACAGCTAGTGTCTCTTCCTTTGCCAATTTGATAAACAGAAATGCTACCTACAGTATGGACTGTGAAACTAAATTCTCGAGGTTGCTTTCATTCTGAGCTTTGTCTGGGAAATTTTGAATAGATGTAGTCAAACCACTACATAGCATCCTCTTTCACACACAGAGACACGCGCTGACCTTCTAATGGTGTAGTATTCTAATGCATAATGCATTAAACAACACAATGAATAATTCGTAGACGGAGAACTAGCAAAGTATTGGGGCTCCAAAAATGAAAGTAGTGGATAAAACCTATGATGTTTTTTTTTTTCTTTCTTTTTTTTTTTTAAATGATCAGATGCACAATATTACAGTTTCCTTAACTAAAATAAGGGTTTAGAAAGGTTTTGTAGGGGGGAAAAAAAGTTGTGAAGTGGATGTGAACAAAGGATGTGAGGAGCTTTGATGGTGTGTTTGATGCATTGCTGGTGTCATAAAAACAGTACGAGCAAGAACATTATATAGCTCACTGCGTAAATTATGCATTAGTTGGCTTACATGTACAATGAATAGTCATTTGGCTCTCAGCTGCCTCCTTTATGAAGTGCACATCATAACTAGTGCATGTATTAAACACTTCATGAGCAGTCCTAATTGCAGAAGCATTGTGCTGCTTATATGCTTTTGTCTAATTTAATTAAATCAATTCATTTTTCATAGATATTACTCTTTCCCAGGATGTAATATTATTCATATTTATGCCTGGAACGGTGGAACACTAACAAAAATGGACTACAGGCAGTTTTTGCTGATATATTTTACAAGGGTTGAAAAAATGCAAATATAATAT
The DNA here is from genome assembly GCA_030068275.1 of Clarias platycephalus. NCBI lineage: Eukaryota > Metazoa > Chordata > Actinopteri > Siluriformes > Clariidae > Clarias > Clarias platycephalus. The sequence continues at coordinate 4,924,408 of JAQQZT010000011.1, forward strand.
AAAAATTCTACTCAATTAAAAGAAATAAATCGACTTGAGTGAAATCAAATATTAAAATAAAAGTCAAATATTATCTTTGTTTAAACATACTTATGTAAAAAAAAAAAAGGAAATATTTAAAATAAATAAAAAAGCCTAATTACAAATTCATCATGTTCACTAAGCAATCCTCATAGGATAAATACTGGAGGTGTTCAAGTACGAAACCTACTGTACACTTCATTACACTGTATTATTGAATTCCTAATACATGGTGTGGGTTGGATCCAGGTTGACTGGCCATGTGGTCCAGATCTTGACCAGAGTCCATACTTTGAGACGTACTGCTCTATACGTATAATCCCCTTCTACACTAATGCACTTATCCCAGTGTTTCACTAGTGCTTGAATACCATCAAAGTAGAAAGGTTTCTCAGTACACCGGAGACATGATCACAAGCTTCACGTCTGAAACGCTGGCCCCCCAGGAACTCCTTTAATGGCCCAAAAATGTGGAAACCTTTTGAAGCAAGGTCAGGACGGTATAGGGGATCTGGCAGTCACTCGTGCATCGTGCGTTGTCCTGCAAAAACAGAAAGCCTTTGGTGATCAAACCACACCATTTTTCCTGAAAGCGTTCTACTCGCTGAATGTTCACGGGAACGACTACAGAGCCACCTCAGCCGGGATCACAGAAGTACGTTTGCGCCATGTTTAACTGTGGCTAAGAGTCTCATCACCATACTATGCTTGAAGTCTTCTGTAAATTTCAATTGGTTTTATGCCTTCGTTCACAAGAAATGTAATCAAAAATCCCTGTTTGAATTGAACACCCCTCGTATTATGCTAAAATCAAAGAAATCTAGAATTTGGCTTGTTGGTTAGCTAATGTTTAATGACTTTATTGGAATAAATGCTAAATCATATTAACAATGAATGACATTACTAACTAGCTAATATGACACTCACTCATCTTCTACACCACTTTATCCTGTATTCAGGGTTGCAGGGACCTGGAGACTATCCCAGGAGGCTTAGGGCATGAGGCAGGGTACACCCTGGACAGGGTGCCAATCCATCACAGGGCACACGCACACACAACAGCAATTTGGGAACGCCAATTAGCCTAACCTGCATACTGTATCTTTGGACTGTGGGAGGAAACCAAAGTTTTTTAAGATTTAACAATCTTAAAGGTGAATATTTAATTTTATGTGCTAAGGCAAAGGAAATATCTGATTCTTAATGAATCAATAACTATAAAATATAAAAAATATATATAGAAAGAAAATGCTAAATTAATCATGGTGTGACAGTTGTAAAGAAAAGTTCAATGGTCCAAATTAAGATATAAGGCATAAGGTCAGGTATTGAGGATAGCTAGGATCTAAGTGTAGGCGACACTTTACTTCCATACATATTTAGATGCAAAACAAAACAAAACACAGGAACATGTGGGCTCCTCCTGCTCCATCCTCCCTGACTGCTTAGTTACCTTTCATGATGGGAAGATTGAAAAAATGTGCCAGACCTTCACTCCTACTATAACTCCTACACTACAATCTCAGAATTCCCCTTCTAACCTAGCAACAGAACAGATGCTGCAAGCCATCTTGTCCTGCAATCCTACCAATACCTTCTATAATGCTTCAAAGAATCTAACAAGACCCCCTCTTTTTCATCTTTACTACCATCAATGGTTCCATAACATCTAGTCATATACCAACTAAATTCACCATACTCCCATCCTAAAGAAACCCACTCTGGAACCCTCAGACATTAGCAACTAAAGACAAGCGTTACTTCTCTGGTTTCTTTCTAAATTTAATGAATGCACTGTTTACAATGAATAATCTCTCTATTTCTCATGGCACATTCCTCATCGAGAACCACAAGACTCCCCTGTCCATCCTTAATAGCAAATGGTTTAGTCCCTACCTTGGAAGGTTGGTTACATGAGGTGACATGGAGATAATTCACATCTGCTTCATGAGTACTCTGTGCTGGTGTCCTACAAGGCTTGGTACCTGGCCATCTTCTTTTCTCCCTTTGTACCCATACTGTATATTGGTGAGTTCAAATCCTCCCATTGGTTCTCCAGTCACTGCTATGCAGAGGACATTCAACTCAACCTTCTCTATGTCAGACTCGTATGTTTCATCTCACATCTCAGCATGTTTGGTAGACTTGTCATCATGGCTGGCAGCTCATCAGCCACAAGGCTAATCCCAACACAACCGTACTGTGGTCCATCCTAGCTAATTCAGCTACCCTGTGTGGGTCTTGTGATCTCCTTGGACAAATCTAGAATTTCACCCTCAGTCACCTCATATATATTCTTGGGGTAAGCATAGACAGTCAACTGTTCTTTTGCTTTCATATTGCTAATCTGACACTTGTGTTGATTTGTCTTTTACAACATTTGATGGATTTGTCCATTTCTTGCTCCAAAGGTCACTCAACTGCTTGTTCAATACCTAGTCATTTTGAAACTAGACTACTGCAACTGGCAGGTATACCTCTGTGCACCATTCAAAACCTCAAAACACTCACCGCTTTGCAAAAACACAGAAGGTTATAGACATTTAACACCAAAACATTGTACTGTATTTGACACTTACACTTATAATGACACTTATAATAAACGAATGGAAAACAGGCAAATCAAATACAACACAGGAACTAACTGTAAGTCAACTGTGAACTTTGATAGAATGCTGGGACTTAAAGTCAACATACTGTATGAGTCCCAGAAGCAAAATGAACCCTGCGAAACTCTTGGCCTTTGGTTGGAGCATGGTGTGGCCTGCTTTCCTGTTGAGGAGCAAGAGAATGAATTGGATCCACTTATTTTCCCAGGCTACAGACATTGCAGGATAACTTTGGGTTGAATTCAAATTGGGGCCGGCATGCCCATATGGAAAGCTGATTGTCCAATTCACCAGCGGGCCAAGCCCAGCATCATGCTCCTCTTCCTGGTTGCCTACTAGGTCCTAATGGTTATCAGGTGTTCTATCAAGCATTGAGGTAAGGTAGGATGTAAGTACAGACTAAGTGCAGACACGAAATAAGATCTATGGCTGTGAACTAGCAGGAAAAGTAACTTTAGTAACCAAACTAAAGTAAAAGTAACCAAAAAGTTGTGGTCAAAGTTGTAATCAAAATAAGAATATAAGTAAATAAGTAAATAATACTTAAATAAAGTAGCAAAGTAAAATGATTTAACACTCCCTATATTTTTGCCTAAGTTAAGGAACATCAAAGATTAAAACAGCATCTTAAATTAAATATGTAACATTTTTTTCTGGGCGAGCCATCCATTTTAATTTTATTACTTGCATGGGGTTATTATTAGTTAATAAGAATTTAAAAGGGTCTGAATTTTAAGTGGAAACAAGAATACTTGTCTATATAAAATGTTTTAGTATGAATTATTCAAGGTGCACTGTATGCAAGCATGTGGGGACATTGTCTCGAGCATAAGAGATGTCCCATTGGTCCAAAACATTTGTCTAATGTGAAAATGTTTGTGTGTGTGTGTGCGTATTCAGTGTGTAATATATACACACTGAATATATTATCAAAATTAATTGTTCTCACAACAATGGGGGTTGCTGCAGTTTTTATTCTTTTATTCTTGAAAGCTTAGAAAGGTAATAAATATGTGTGTGTGTGTGTGTGTGTGTGTGTGTGTGTGTGTGTGTGTGTGTGTGTGTGTGTGTGTGTGTGTGGGGCAGTGGTCTCGACAGTCTAGTATGACAAAATCTACCCAAAAGAATATTATTATCTAACAGATTGGTACTTACAGTATGGAGACATTTGGCTTGTTCCCAAAAGAAAAACTCTTTGTGTGTGTATGTGTGTGGGTGCATGTGTGCCCCTCTCTGCCTTTTAACTTGTTTTTTACAGTTGTAAAGTTTTGACATACAATATTGTGCAAAAGTCTAAATGAAAGAAATGGGAACAAATATTTGACTGTGACAGGCTGCAAAGTGTCTAAAGATACAATTTAAAAGTTGGTTATTTATATAAAAACTTGGGCTGTCAATATTAAAATGCTAATATCACCTAGAAATTTGAATGTATTGCTTATTTTGTGAACAAATTAACCGTATCACCAATGGCTTCCCATAATCGCAACGCGGCTACTCAGTTGTGTGTGATAATGGAGCAGATAATAAGATGACTGCAGAAACATCACCAGGTGTGCGGAATTGCAAGTTTCATTATAAAATCTTCAAGGTGGAAGTTTGAAGTTTACATTAAACTCAAGACATGGGAATGGTGGCTGGGGCTCTAGGTTGTTGATTTTCAGATCTGACGATCCAGGTTCAAGCCACGCCCCCCCCCAATTCCCCCCCAAATACCCCCCCCCCTCATACAACCCAGCCAGGTCTCATTTGAGAGATTTTAATTTAACATTTGTTAAAGATAGTGTTGTTTGAGATATTATAAAATTGCATAATCTGTTTCCTCAACAACAACAAAAAAGGCAAATTAATTACTTTAATGCAACATTGCACATTTATAGTAAAAGTAAATCTGAGAATTTTTAAATTGTGATTAATCGTGATTAATCATAGACTATGATTGTGATTAACTATATTCAAATTTCTAATTGATTGACAGCACTAGTGAAAACCTCAGTAGCCACCTCATTTCCCCTCTCATCTGTTCCAATCACTCAGCATTCAGCATCACCAGGACACTAATCACCGGCTGATCATCTGTCATCATCTGCACCTGTTTCTCACTGGTTCATGCCTATGTATATGCTTTTTGTGCTTAAATGATTCATGGGTCACTGTGTAGCTTAACAAACAAAAACATTCTTCTGAAACTTCTCAGGTACATGGACTGGAAATACGAGAAAGTCTGTCTCTTTGGAAGCAAAATATGAACAAATGAGGGGGGCTCAAGACTTGTGCACAGTACTGTAGCAAAATGCACATCTGCCTAAATGGTGTTATTAGAGATAATAGCATAATTGCATAATTATTGGCTATCAATGGATAAAGATCCACAATGAACACATACAGGGAAGAAATGATCACATGCCTCTAGATTTAATGCTGCACCTGGGCACTATGTCTCTACAAAGGCTTTTATTTCATAAATAAATACCGCAGGTATGTTCTCACTGAACTGAGACACTAGTAGTTCTCTTTCCCTCTCTAGCATACTAGAAGAAGCTGAATATTTGTGTCATTGTTTTTTCTTTACTTTTTCACACCGTGTAGTCATAACTCCTAGAGTGATTCCTATAAAAGCACAGCTCGAACTTCAATGTAAGCAAGCCAGTTTCCCCATAGGCTCTCTTATGTGTTGAAGCCCGGCGTGGGCCTCTGCAGAGCAGTTGAACCCACAGACCGAAAAAAGAAGAAACTCTTCAGTAACTAATCGCACCGTTTACGCAAATTTGGACGGCTTGCATCTCATATCCGCCAGAAAACCTTCTGCCTTTTTCACGCTGTTGAGTAAGCGAGGATCTGCATATGGTAGTCTCGGATCCATCTTCTTCAGAGCGGCTGTGCGAGACTCCTGAGACACAGTGAATCAATCTTCAAGCAACTTCACGCCAACCATTCATATATAGAATCTCTTCCTATAGGACACCAGCTAAAACTGACCCGGTCACAGGCTAAGAGTCTAAACTTTAGTGATGTCACATCTCCACAAAATCGGTTATCTCAGGGTTAAGAATGAATAAAGGTCATGTCATGATTTTATTTTAGTGATTATAAATAATAATAATTTTAAAAAGTTAGGTGAGACAGCAGTGTACATTTTTTAAAAATACATTTAAAGATTTTATAGTATGATACAGTTCATATGAAGGGTGTTCAAGTCAAACCAGGACTTGTCTCTTAAGCAGGAGAAAGAAGGCATAAAACTGATTGACAATTACAGAAGACTTCAATCACAGTACAGTGATGAGACACTTACAGTAGGAGCAATAAAACATGTAAACTGTGCAAGGTCGAACCTCCTTGAATGACGATCTTGGCCGAGGTGGCTCAGAGTCCACTGTAGTTGTTTCCTTGTTCATTCAATGATTTGAATGCCTGATGCTTGAAAATCGACATGTCAACAACTTGCAGAAGAGACACATCTGTCTGTGGGAACTACAGTATACACAGATGTTCACGAACACCACTTGCACATTACAGGAACTCGGCTGGGAGTTATTGCCACATCCCCATATGGTTCTGACCTAATTTCAAGCAATTTCCTTGAATAACATGTTTGGGCCATTGGAGTTCCTGGGAGGCCAGAGTTTCAGACTTTCAGATCATTGCTGAAAAGATCACAAGAACTTTCTACCTTGGTGGTATCCAAGCACTAGTGAAATACTGGGATAAGTGCATTAGTCTAGCAGGCGATTTTATAGGGAAATGATGTGTTGTGTTATTCTGCACAAGTACTACTTTGACTTAAATGCCTCTCATCATGTGAAATAGACTACTGTATATTACAAAATACTTACAAAAAAGTAGATCAGAAAACATTACAATCATATTTATTTAAAACACTCTCTAGCAAAAGACGCAAGAGATGATATAGTACATAATGTTTGGAACCAATTCAATCCTTTATGCTGGTAATTGGCCATGTGGCAAAATATCAATGTTTTTAATGAAAAATATCCAAACATCAAAAAGAAAATTTACCATTTGTATCTAAGACCATTTGTTCCTCTATTTCCCGGCATCTAGTATCTGTTATCCACAGTATACAACAAATCAATATGCCACTATGGCACACAGAGTATATGGCAAAGAAACTTTTTCCATTTTAAATATATAAAAATGTAGATATGATGTCAGGAAATCAGAAGTCTCACAATTTATTCCTTGGGTACACACGGCCTATTTGCTTGTCAGCTTGCTTTTTTTTTTTTTCTCTCATGAGGAAAAAATTTAATTCTGAAATGTTTACATTCCACTGGGAAACATGCATACACTTTTGATTTTAATAACTAAGAGACATGAGAGGCACTCAAATGATTATGGCAAAGTTTTGAATTAGTGAAATTGCAGTCTTTGAAACCGAGGACATTTTGTATTTTTAGCAGTAGGACGTGTAGATACATGCGAAATGTCAGGCCTGCAAACATTATTATCAAATGATTTGCTATTCCCTATGACACTTCCGTCTATTGATTGTGCAGATGAGGAAAGGACATGCTTTGATATGAGCCTCACTTCGAGAATCCCTCATTAGGCTGTTACTCTTGTTCTTGATTTGACACCCTGTGTATTACTGCCGCTCTGTGTCATTATACGACTGTCCTCGTCTGTGGAGCTGAAAGCCCCTGTGGGAAAGAGTTAGTGATGCATTTGCCTGGGCTACATGATGTGCTGAATCGTGGCACAGTCCCACAAGTCTCTCTCTTTCTCTCTCTCTCTCTCTCTCTCTCTCTCTCTCTCTCTCTCTCTTTCTCTCTTTGTAAGCTTATGATGTACATGCACACCAGGCTCTACACAAAGATGCTTTTAACCATGTAGATGCTTGCTGCTTTTGTGATGAAAAAAGAAACACCAGGTTGGTTTGGTAGTGAAATGAGAATGAGTCATTTCATGGCTGAAATTTGTGCATTTTGAAGGTTACACCTGTACAGTAGATGAAGCACTCTGAAAGTATTTCAGTTTTTGTACTAATCTGTATGTACTGTATATCTACGGTATATTTTTCCACATATTTTATGGTTCATATTAAGTCATCATTCACAACATACATTTTAAATTCTTTTGAAATACTAATTACCTCCTTACCATCCATCCATTCATTCAGGAACCTCGTGGAGGCCATTGGTGACCATTGTATTTATTCCCATTTTTACAACCGTGTTAGGACCTCCGGACACACTCACACACATATTCACACACTACGGGCTATGGACTGTGGGATGAAACCGGAGTACCCGCAGGAAACCCACCAAGCACAGGGAGAACATGCAAACTCCATGCACACAGACCGGAAGTGAGAATCGAACCCTGGACCTGGAGATGCAAGGCAACAGTGCTACCTTTTTTAATATATACATACATACATACATACAGTATATACAGTATAAGCTGATGTGCCATTTGGTTCCAGCGGTTGCCTTCAGCAGCAAAACCATGAATTTCAGATGTGTGCCTTTAGTGAGCTTCTATACAGTGAGATCTCTAAAAAAAAAAAAAAAAAAAACATGCATATGTATTTAAAATATTTGAATTTGCATTTTAAAACAATACAAAACATCTGGCCATTAGTAGATGTTTTGGAAGGCACTGTACTGTATGTAGGCTCTCAAATATCTTCTATATTATTACCAAACAAGCATTGCATTTATAGGTGAAGTATTTCACGTGTTGCCACATTGCCCCTGGAATGATGCTCCGCCCCCTTTTTTCTCCAAATGAGGAGAAAGATTGGCCGGTTTTCACAGGTGAAAGTTTGCAAAACAAAATATTATCTTAACATATCTCTAGCAGTCGATGTCTTCCTGGGTAACAATATCAATCTGAGTAATTATCTTGCTGTTAGTTGCTCTTCCATAACCTCCCAGCTGTATGTTTATACAGTAGTATTCACATTCTACACAGTAAAATCCCCGGTGTTGATTTAACACTTTCCGATTTATTTGAGTCCAACTGGGAGTCCTAACAAGCAAGGATGGCAAGTACACTTTGATCACTCTGATTAAATTTTCTCGACAGTTTACACCATATACAAAGTGCGCATCCATACAGAAACAACATAGGCATAGTGGATGGCACTGTGGCCTTGCACCACCAGGGTCAAGGGTTCGAGTCGCATCATCGGGTCTGTGTGCATTTTGTTTAATTAAAAACAAAACCTATCCTTCTTTCCTTCGGAATGAAAAAGGCAAAGACCTGATCGTGATCATTGATTCTTCTATTTCAGAAACTGTTGAAGTCCAAAAAGGTGCACATATTTCTCTCTTTCAGCCATCCACTTACTGGCAAGTTAGCAAAGAATAGTCTCACATCAATCAACCACAACTGACTAACTACAAAAATTCTCTCCTTAAAATTGTAATATCATAATACCTCAGCCAAGACACTTCTGGTGTAGGTGTAGTGACATGCCGATCTAGTGAAAGAATACTCCCACTAACAGTACATCAAATTCCGACTGGCTGTTTACTTAATCTATCTTAATATGTGTCTTCATTCAGTTACAACACCACGGAGCAACAGCAAACCGGAAAAAAAAATCAGACGAGCTGTATTTCACCTAGCTTCCCTGAGCCATAAAGGCACAAAAGCTGAACTGGTAAGTAAAATAATAATTAAAATGAGAAGATCTGTTTTTACTTAGAAAGATATAACCCCTTCATTGAGGGCCTTGAGGGCCTTAAGATGTCGCCACTGGTTAACTTTTTAGATGTTGCACAATAGTAGATTGTTCTGCAATGCAATTATTGCTGTGCCTCATAAATGTAGGAAATGCTATTGGAGGTCCATAGGGGCAGGAATTCCGCTGCCTCATGCTATGAAGAGTTTCACTACTGGAAGAGAACACATGACAATTAATGAGAGGCTTGCCATGGTTATGTTTTAAACACCATATTTGGTTTGTTTAAATACTGTACTGTATATTGTGGCCACAAACATCTTTCTTTACAGCAAATAATAAGAATTAAGTCTGCATTGTGTAAGTGCATATAGTTTGTCTTTTGTGTCATGTATAGAACCATTACCGTTTGCTATATTGCAAAGATAGAAACTATGTACATAATGCAACATACTCAAAATGGCCAGTTTTCCAATACTTGTTTTTTTTTTTTTTTCAGGTCTTTTGTTAGGTTTTCTGAGATGCAGTTGGGCTCTAAGTCTTTCTGAAGCCTGCCAACTCTGGTTAATGCTATTAGCTCTACTGTGTTTGTTTTACACAGTGTGAGAATGGCAATGGTTCCACACCTGCTGTTTCAAACAAAGGTACATCTAAACCTTTCAAAATGAGCTGCTGGGTGACTATGTTGTTGACTCCAAGCTACCTATTACAAGGTGACTATTGAGGCTATGTTTGTTACTAATGTTGCTCTGCCCCACCAAATCCATGGTCATGAGCTGCTGCTGATTTATTTAAGGGTCGGTCATTTGTTTCTTGTGCAAATTAATTAAATGTGTAATCAAGCATGAAATGCTGAGGAGTTGGTAGAACATGAGTGCTCCATAGCTTTTAGGGAGGAAGGCGGGATTACAAGCTTTTCCGGGCAGACTATGTTTATCGTATAGAAACATGATGCAGGCAATAGTACAGTAGTTGGAAAGAACATCTTTCCACCACTAGAAAGTGGAGTACTTAATATTGAAAACTAGAAAGCTAGAAAACTAGAATGTGGAGTACTTAATATTGATGCTGTATGCACAAAAAGACCTCCAAGAAGTACATTGATTTAATTTATTAACAAGCAAGAAAGGCAAGTACACTTCGATCACTCTGATTTAATTTTCTCGACAGTTTACACCATATACAAAGTGCGCTTCCATACGGAAACAACATAGGCATAGTGGGTGGCACTGTGGCCTTGCACCACCAGGGTCAAGGGTTCGAGTCCCACCATGGGTCTGTGTGCATGGAGTTTGCATGTTCTCCCTGTGCTTGGTCGGATTCCTCTGCATACTTTGATTTCCTCCAACAGTACAGAGATGTAAACATTAGGCTTATTGGCAATTCCAAATTGCCTCTACTGTGTGAGGGAGTTTGTGTCAGCTTGTGCCCTGCAATGAATTGGGAGCCCATTCAGGATGTACCCCGTCTAGTGCCCCTGGTACCCTGGGTTAGACTCAAAGGCTCCCATGACCCTGTACAAGATAAGAGGTATAGAGAATGAATGAGAAAGTGTTATGATTTACTATTTTCTAGGCCGACAGGGGAATGATAAAGCAATGGGTATGCTCAGTTTGCTTTAAATTCACAGCTTTATACATTTATAAGCCTCTTGTTTGTGGGTCAGCAAGTTCCACGCCATAGCCAAGTCACGTCCATGACGTTTTTATAGGATATCTTTATGCTACCGTATACAAACAGAGTGGATGTAAAAATGTCCAAAGTTTCTGTTCAAACCTTATTTCTAGTAATATTAAGTGTGCTGAACAAAAAGTGCCCCTTGGTCATTTTGGAAAACTTTAATCATGTGTTACTTTAATCATGTTATGGACATTACGCAATCTGAATGCGGTTTTATTTAAGAATTTAAAAACATAAGAGAAGCTGATAAACCTGTGTTTGGGTGGCTTGGCTGGTTTTCACAGGTGAAAGTTGGCAAAACAAAATATTATCTTAACATATCTCTAGCAGCCGATGTCTTCCCGGGTAACAATATCAATCTGAGTAATTATCTTGCTGTTAGTTACTCTTCCATAACCTCCCAGCTGTATGTTTATAGTATTCACATCCTACACAGTAAAATCCCCGGTGTTGATTTAACACTTTTCCGATTTATTTGAGTCCAACTGGACTCATATAAACAGTGCTGGGTGTTAATTCATCACTCTAAGTGTTAATTCAACACTGGGAAATTTGCTGTGTACTAACAAGGCTGCCTGAAAATGTGTGATTGGCTTAGGCATGGGATGGCGTACCCTATAATTTGCCTGCACTACATGTCGATCAAGAGGAGGTAAAGAGGACAGAGATAGTGCCAGTTATGCATTTTTTAACAAATGAAAAATAAATGTGAGATTATCATTATTAACAGCATACAATCAAGTAAATAACCACTGATTAATACACTTCCTGATGCACCTCCTCCAACAATCACATGACCCAGAATCAAAACATTCGCCATTTCATCTGGCGATCAATCCCACTGCAAATAACACAGCCAAACCAAATAATGATGAATCTCTAGCTAAAACCCCATGGATTTTACTAAACACATGACTAGAGACCAGTGCATGTTTAGAAACTTGAGTCATTAGATATTACTGATTTTTATCAAGTTCCATCTGTTCTTTACAACACTTTTGAGGACAGTGCACTGGAATATTTACAATATAGTGATAATTACAGCTCTCTCATTAAGTAAAATTTAATCTTTATTAAAAGGTTACTCTTTTGGTATGTACATTGGTCAGAACTCGCTCTTTCAATTATATCTTTACGTTTCATACATTGGAGGACCCGAAATCAGTCTCAGAAAATTTCTGTCTACAGTATATGTAGACCAACGAGGGAGCATGGAGCCCAATGGTGACCATTGTATTTATTCCCATTTTTTCCACCGTGGTAGGACCTCCAGTCAACATTCACACACTACGGGTAATTTGGGATCACCAATTAGCCTAATCTGCATGTCTTTAGACTGTGGGAGGAAACCGGAGAACCTGGAGGTACAGGGAGCATTAAGTTTAGTGAATGTGTGTTTCATGATGGTGGAACAGTGATCAGCAACAGGGATTCATCTTTAACCAGGATGGGCCTCGTCTCATTGCTGGATGAAATCTTTTTTTTAATATTGTCAGTAGGAAACTAATAAAGCTGTCTTCACTTATACGTTGTACTGCACAGCAACTGTCCAGCACTGTAGACAGATCACTAGACAAAATAGTGGCTTGTTTGGATTTACATCAGGTCTGAACTCCACAAACCTGTTGTTACTTCTGCAGCCAGAACGCACACTGAGTTGTCTCCACCGCCTGTAGTTTTGGTTTTGCAGTGAGGTTTGTCAGCCGTCATCACAAGCACACTGTGTAATATAGCAATCAGTTGTTGATTACGAGGGTTGAAATCAGAAGGATGTGAAAATGTTTTCTGAAGCTTTTCAAAATCACGTAGATGATCCACGAGGGTCTTCAAATAATCTGATCTGATCTGAAATTCAGCATTTAAAAAAAAAAAAATTTTTTTTATTGTAGATATGAACAACATGGCATTAAAGTTGGAGGTGGTGTGTTTCGATCCACAAGTTCGTCTTTTTCCAAGCAGGTAAACTCATTTAGGAAAGTTTGCATACTCAAACATTTTGATGAAAAGTAAAACAAGATAGAATCTGATTTATATATACTGTAAGCATTTTACTGGTCTGTTACTTATTTTATGCTCAGATCAGGATAAGCAGATGATGCTGGTACTTAAGTGTATCTGCACAAAAACAACTGAACATGTCAACATTGCTCCAGAAATGCAATTTTCTTGCGGGGGTAGATAATTTAAGGACAAGCCACTGACTTTGTAAAAAAAAAAAAAAAACCGGGGTGCACATATGCCATGAACATTCCCTAATAGGCAGGCGAATGCATGCTTGATATCGTATGTGTGGCAGTAAGTGCTTGCATGATGGAACGTCAGTGATGAAATCTCCTCGACGTATTGGCTCAGTGTAATTGTGCATCAATCTGTTCTTATTAGAAAAGCACCTGGCTTCTGTGTGAGAGGAAAACATTATTTCTTCCCCTTCTCTGGTTTCACTCATCACCACACATCAGGAGGCAGATTTCAGCTTTCTGCAGCCCTCAAAGTAGAACAATCACATCATCATCATCATCATCAACAACAACAAAAACATCAACAACAACTCTGTTTCCAAGTTGTCTGCATCAAAGCTCTACTCACTGCTAATTTTCTGTAATTGCTTGGCATCTCGATGCATACAGACGTCTAATTAGATAACAACAGAAATGGGAAGTTGTTCATATGTTGCTGAAACTGAATCTTATTTCAAAAGGCAAGACAGCCTTAATTGAAGGGCACACATTTGTGTATATATATAAATTTTGAATATGTGAAAAAATTAAACATATCTGAGTCATATACAGTAGAAGAAATCATTACGAATGGTAACAGTTAAGTATTAACATCTCATTGACTCATTCTTTTATATATAGGCGGCATAGTGGGTTAGAGGTTAGCGCTTCTCTTTTCTTGCACCTCCAGGGTCCAGGTGCGATTCCCCCCTTGGGGTCTGTATGTATGCTCTTACCATGCTTGGTGAGTTTTCTCTAGCCACTCTGGTTTCCTTCCACAGTCCATAGACATGCAGATTAGGTTAAATGGCGTTCCCAAATTACCCATGGTTTGTGAATGCGTGTGTGAAAGTTGACCGGAAATCCCACCAAGGTTGTAAAATGGGAATAAATATAATAGTAATCACTCAAATAGTAAGCAATTTACTCTTAAAATTAGAAATTTGTTTAATCTGCGTGATTAGTTTAATCTGCAAACCAGAGTATCCTGAGGAAACCCACTAAGCCACTAAAAAGTCATGGACGTGTCATCTTTTTCCCCAACATGCTTTTGGAGCTAAAACTAAAAGTATACAGTTAACACACAAACTGTCCAATCAAACTTTTAGTCCAAATGAATGATGACAGAAGTTAAAAGGTTTTCAGTTGTTTATCATCTTTACTAATTGGAGGTAACGTGGCATGAACCCAGTAGAGCAGTAGAGACTTGAAACAGTATTCATTATCACAAATTCAGCTGCCACTCTGCATGTAATAGTTTGTCCTACAGTATATCATTTTTATTATGCTGTTGAGGAGACATTGAGATATAACACTTTACTCAATCATAATATTTTCACAGTTGGGCTAATGATATATATATTAGATTTTACCCCTCTCATCAAATAAAATGAGCTGTCATCACCGAGCTAGTACAGAAGCACTGACACATTAAAAAAAAAAAAAAAAAAAAACATGCGCATACAGTACATGTTGTGATTTTGTAATTAAGCAAAAAAAAAAATCCATGCTTACTGTACATTATGGGTACTTCAGGTACTGTATAGCACTGTGGACAGCCAGTACTCCAACACCAAAACTCAGAATAAACCCAAGCAGGTACTTTAGGGTCAACCAGAATCAGGCACAGCTGGAGGCTGGAACAGTCTTCAATTGTGCATCAAGGAGACAAAGGCATAAAAAAAAAAAAAAAAAACAGTAGACAGAAAAGATGTACAAGCAAGGGAAAGGTACTTTGCTTAACCACCTGAACTCTGGCTTTCTCATAGACCTTCAGGAAGGTGTTGTGAAAACTCCAGAGCATACTGTGCATAATCATAAAAATCATAGCTAAGAGCAAAATCACCTCCATCTCTTACTTTCCCATTCCACAGTGTTCAATAAATTGCCCTCAAGAACTAGAATAAATACTTTTCCTGCATAACCCTTCAGCAAATGAGCATCACATGTTCACTACTTTCACTTTTTCAAGAAAACTTCTAATAAACATTTAATGCCATCACAATTATTTATTTCTTTTAATTCTGTAAGCTCTGAGATGATTGTTGAGCCAATCCAGTGAAAGTACTGTACATATATGTGCATTCGTTGGAGTGGGGTTGGCCACACGGTGGCGTAGTGGTCAGCACTGTTGGCTTGAATCTTGGGTGCATGTTCTCCCCGTTCTTGGTGGGTTTCCTCTAACAGTCCAAAGGCATGCAGATTAGGCTAATTGGTGATCACACCTGGGTGTATGTGTGTGTGCCCTTTGATAGATTGGCACCCCATCCAAGGTGTTCCCCCGCCTCAAGCCCAAAGTCTCCTGGGATAGGCTCCAGCCCCTCCCCCCCCCCCGTGACCCTTCAAACAGGATAAAGCAGTACAGATGATGAGTGGGTGAGTAGAATGGGTTTGCAACTTTCAGGTTTCTGAAGCTGTGTGGAATAAATATTAAAGGCCGTTGAAACTGAGACCATGCCCACATTGACTGAGGCATTCTATTCCCACCCAAACCAGAGCAGCCTACTAGGATTGATAAAGCCCATGGAAAGCAACCTAATACCTTTGCTTCATTCCCACGGTGAGACTGAGCCAATTATGTTTGATGAAGTGAAGCTTTGAGAATGTCATACCTGGAGGCAAGATCTCTGTTGCCGAGCTTATAACTACCCTCTAGTTAGGCATCTATTCTCTATGAGCCACCCTGAGGCCACATAAAATATCTTTATTATATACGCCAGGCGAGAGTGTAAAGTCTGAGGGCAAAAGGGCACTGACTCGATTTCTCCCTGGAATCTACATGAATGCATCCCTGCTGTTTACTGCACTCTATGCAAACAATTACAAGATATGAGATGAAGTTTGTATGTCTTTTTTTTTTTTTTTACTTTGTAATTTATCGCAGTTGAAAGCAATTAAATCCACACATGTTATCCTCTAATTGATTAGAAGCGTTTGTTTTTAACAATTATCTAGGTACTTTAAAAAACCCAACTTAGGTGGCATTAGATTTGATCTATACTGTAGATACTACTTCACGGATACTACTAGTCAGTGGGGTTCACCTGTTGGGTGAGCACGTGTACCAAGTGACCGTTGCATTCGAAATGGCTGAGCGAGTAGAGCAATCCATCGGCATAAAGTTTTTTTATTTCAAACTTGAATATTTCTCTGTAGAAAATATTCGGATGATTCAGAAGGCTTTCAGGGACGATGCAAAGAGTGCAGGCAATCACCCAAGTGATTCAGCCCCCCTACAGCCCAGATTTAGTGCTCTGTGACTTGCCCAAACCAAAAAAAAAACACCTTTGAAAGGCAAGAGATTTCAGACTGTCGATGAGATTAAAAAAATACGACGAGGCAGCTGATGGCGAGTTCAACAAAGGATTTCGCAGAGTGTTTTGAACAGTGGTACAGACACTGGGAGGAGTGTGCGAGGTCCCAAGGTGCCTCCTTTGAAGGGGACCGAGGCGTCATTGTCCTATATAAAATGTTTAAAATGTTTCTTGTATCCTCTTCAAAAAGTGTCTCTATTTTTCATATTACATGGCTGAAAACTTTCCAGACAGTCTATATATATATATATATATCTCACCTAAAGGATTATTAGGAACACCTCTTCAATTTCTCATTAATGCAATTATCTAATCAACCAATCACATGGCAG
>JAQQZT010000011.1:4941334-4951744 GCA_030068275.1 Clarias platycephalus
GAGGAAACCGGAGTACCCGGAGGAAACCCACCAAGCACGGGGAGAACATGCAAACTCCATGCACCCTGGAGGTGCAAGGCGACAAAAATAATGAAGCACTATAAATACAAACTGTACAGGAGAGAGCGAACACTTCATTTTTACATGTACTGTTAAAGCACCTTTTAGAGAGACTTGCTGATGTGAAGGAATTGAGGAGAGAAAAGATGGATGGGGATGAGGTTAGTGTTAGGAAGGAGAGTCCCCTTCCATAATAACACTGGGTCATCCTCCTTCAGGGGTTTTCTCTCTCTTTTGTTTCTCGACCTCTGGTCAGTTTTCACTAAAAATCTATCCAGAGAGATTTTTTTTTGGAGTCAACAGCGCTCACTTATATAAAATGAAATGATACAGGAATACATATGAGACTTAAATTTAGAAAGTTGTTTGGGCCTGAGTGTCACAGTGCTGCTAGATTCTCAAAGAGAACTAATTAGGGCTCTAATAAAGTTCTTCATGTAACTTCGCAAAAAGCCTCAAGCATATTGCGTAATATGGCCACTATCATCACTAATTTTACTACACAGATGGCAATTAACATCAACTGGTAAAGTAACAGTTGGCCACTACCATCTCAAAGCGAGTGTTTTAGAACCACAATAGAAATTAAGCTCGTATTTAGAAATCCTGAACACTCATGCATCACCACACAAAAAACAATCAGAGCGGTAATTACTGTCAAAGCATCTTACTAACAAATCTTAATGAGAAGCTTCATGGGATGGAAGGCAGCTGGTGAGAGAAGCACGAAAAAGGAGCTATAAGTTGGGGTATAAGTAGAAGTGAGACATTGGACATCATCTGTAGGACCGAAGTTTTCTTGAACTAGGATTAAAGGCCACATCTGAGAATAAGTTTCAAATAATTTACATTCCTCTGGACTTTGGGGGTTCAGAGAGATGAAAGCCCGTGGTCTCCGGAGGCGCCAAAATTTCCATGGTATGAGAGGATGTCGTTCTATGATGGAAAGCTCACAAGGTTTACAGATTTCAAGAAAATCCCCCTCTGTGAGGATCAACTGTATAAGTATGACACGTTATGAATGCTAATCATCTCTTCACAGTGTGTACAGACTCTTTTCTCCTAAAGCTTTTATTGTTTTTTTTTTCCATTTTTATAGCTATATTATTGCCAACCTTCAGGAGGATGTCCAGAATATTTGGACAACACCATAACTTTAACATGTTTGGTAAAAACCAACTGTAAAAATATAACTGCACTGTAGATCAGTGATGATTTGGTTCTGGTTGCATTTAAATTCAAGATAAATTCTGCTGTGTTTTTGTGTTTTTTAAAGGTTAACCACAGTCGGATCACTATGACCCCAAACACTGAACTATGTAAATGGACAAACAAATTGTTATGGGGGAAATAAAATGAATCAGTGCAAAATATTTGGAGCTTCTCGAGCTTATTAGGCTTGCATATGTGGACTGCTCATCAACTCAGCCCACAGGTTTTCAATAAGATTTTAATTGAATTTAGGGTTGCAGTCAATGACATGATGGTCGTTATGTGCATAATGGCATTTTTAATGGCTTATGATTTTGTTTTAATATTGATTTGCTTGACATTTGTAGGTCAACAACCATCTGTCTTGTCTGTACAAAAATCTCATTTTTACAAGCTCATATTTGGCACCCATGGACTAACAGGAAATGTGATTAAAAAACAGAAAAGGAAAAAATATATATTTGAAAAAATAATAATTTATTTTAATGTATTAAAATATTGTATTTAATAGATATATTTTAAAAATAAAACTGTAATGTATTAAAAATACTTTTCATTAAGTATTGTGTAGCTGTAGGTTAAATTAAGGAAATTGGAGCAAACTTTTTACTGCGTCAGGCTGCAAAGTGCCTAATGATACAATTTAAAACCAAGTTATTTACAGTATGTACTGTAACAACCTCAGCAGCGACCTCATTTCCCCTCTCGTCTGTTCCAACGATTCAGCATCACCAGTGTATTAATCACCGCCCTGATCATCTGTCATCATTTGAACTCGTTTATTAATGCTTGAATGATTCATAGATCATTGTGTGGTTTAACAACCAAGAATCCTCTGAAACTTCTTAGGAACAGGAACTTGATTTAAAAACGTACCAAAAATGAGAGCCAAGGAAGTCCTTCCGGAAACAAAATATGAAAAAACAAGAAAATCTGCTTCTTTGGAAGCAAAATATGACAAAATGAGGGGTAGCTCAAGTGTTTTGCACAGTACTGTGTACTATTTGGTTTCCGTAGTGTAGTGGTTATCATGTTCTCCAGACACACGAAAGGTCTTTGTTTCAAAACTGGCCGGAAACTTGTTTTAGGGGCAATGGTGGCTTGATGTGTTACAGTTCTGAGTTTATAATCGGATGGTCGGCGGTTCAAGCCCCATCTCTGTCAGGTTGCCGCTGTTGGGCCCTGTAGCAAGGCCCTTAACCCTGTCTGCTCTAGCGGCACCTTATGATGGCTGACCCTGCATTCTGACCCCAGCCTCCTAACAAGAAGCTGGGATATGCGATGAATAAAGAATTTCACTGTTCAGTAATGTATATGAACTTATTTACATTCCTTTGACTGTCAGATGTGACAAGGTTCACCTGTATAATAGTAATGCTGTTGCTTGTTTGAGTGAACAAAGCTATTGTGTTACTGTTTTGTTCTTGGGTTGTGTGAGGTGCATTTTGAATTGTTTGGTGGTTTACTAGGTCATGTTTTGGGGTGTCCTCTGAACACTATTAATGCATACAGGGTTTCTATTGCCATGACCTTTCTAGCTGTTCTTAAAAAGGTTTCACCGTCTTTTCATTTTCTTAATTAACAGTAACTAGCTACAGTACACAGCTACGTATATTACAGTATCTGTGCTGCTGGGAGGCTTTATTCATTATTCAAATTTTTAAAAAAATGTTCTTGCATATCATTCATTGCAGGAGTTGATGTCATTTTATTTGTTCTAAACGTCCTCTTGTGTGACATACAACTTACTAATGATCTTCAAGCACTAAAAAAAACAGTGTATACATACAGTACAGTATATTCTTTCTACTTACTTGGAGAAAAAAGGGTCAGAGTGTCATTCGAGTGTGTTTTCTGGCAGCACTACACTAATGAATATATTGTACCTGTTCCTACAGTGGGCACAGAATCACCAAAACTCCAAAACTGGTTAGCTAAGGGTTGGCAAAGACCAGTCAATGCTATAAGCAGTCCACATACTGAGGTTTTATGTGAACAATAACTGAAGCTCACCCTGTATCTGCTGCCACAGTATTGAATGATGTGACATTAAAGCTCCCAGTGAAAGTCTTGTCATGGCTGAAATCTCATTATTCATGCAATGTATAGTGTTTGACTGATGTCAATTGAGAATTATCGGAGTGCTGTTGTAATGAATATCAGAACAGCTGTAGGGTAGTGGACAGTTCTTTAAATCGTATGAATTTCTCTTTATATTTCCACTTATTCCGCTTTAGAATATCAGCAAACTTCTGAAGTTGAACCAGGGGTTAATCAGAGGTTAGAGAGGGATTTGGAATTCAGTCTTGTGTTAAAAGCTAGTTCACTTTGTAGCTCTCGTTAGACATGAACACAACGACATAGATACTGTAGTTCAGAATCAATTAGGAATGACAAAATGTTGTTTAACTTGACATAACGTGTTTTCTTGCTAAAAGTGCTTTCGTGTTTTGAATGTGGGTTTTGGCAGGCAGCTGCTTTTCCCCGTTTTTTCCAGTCCTGTGTTTCGTACCGCCCTATTCTTACCGATCCTGGCTTGACAGTTAACATAATTCATGATTATTAGAACATCTGTGATGCAAAGTGATACACACCGTTAACTGTCCCGGTCTGCAGTGCTCTAATATCACCACTCGTGGAATGCCTCCTGTCCAATCAGATTACTCAGTCAGAAGTAACTGTTGTATAATTTAGTTTATAGTTACTCATTCTTGTGTAAGTGAAGATCCATTAAGGCCAGCTGTGCACCAAGTCGTTATAGCAATAAGTGTCACTTTGGAGTGATGCTGCAGTAAGCAAGGACATGTCCTTTGGAGGAGCAGGGACGCAAGGTAGGGATACAGGGAAAGAATATGAGAAAGTCCAATTAAAGAAAAGAAGAACTGCACATCTAGCTGATGGAGAGCTTGATATTTAACTCATCCTTATCATAACTAATGTGAAATCTTCAGGCTAGATAAGCAATTTAGTCTGTCATTTTTGGTTCTTTATGAATTGCATGGTATGAACATAAAGAAGAATTTGTATTGTATAACATTGATTTCTATTAATTCAACTGAATTATAAAGCATATTGTTTTTCTGTCCAGATACACAATAATTATTAGCTAATAACTAATACACATATCTATTAATATTAAACAACAATATCAATATTTTGGTAGTTTTGTTAGTGGTACATATAACAAAAAAACTGTCTGCATCAAATGTTTTTTTTTTTTCACAGTTCATATTTGTTCACTGATTTTTCTCCCAGGCTTTGCTTAATTCATTTCAAATATCTCTCACCAGTTTGTGTTTTCCATCAAATCCCTGCCAAAAGCCTTTAGGAAATCTCCAGCCATTTTTCAACTGCTGTCAAGTTCAAAACAGGAAATGTTTCGCACACGTAGGCTTCGTCAACACTAAAAGCAACACAGGGCTTGAATAAATAAAAGAACAAGAAAAGCTGATGACGGCCTACAGCTGTCTATAGACTCTCTGTTCTTCTGAGCATGCAAACTGGTTTAGTGGAGACATAAAGCATATGGAAACACCGTAAAATTCACTTGCTGTTGTTTCTGTTTCAACAGTGCTTAAAGGTTAAAGGTTAAAACACCAAACCTCACAGCAAACAACTTAAAATTTCTAAGAAAATATAGAAGATTTGGATTATTAATCAATCCATATGAGTTATAAAACCAACAAAACCATCTCTTGTATCCACTTGCAAGAAGCCAAGGGCACAAAAAAAGGACACAGCTACACCATGCAGTGTAATACTCATTAATAATCCACCCACCTATGTGTTATGTAAGGAGTAAAACACAACGGGGTGTGCTGTTATAAGAAAACAGTCCACCGACCGGTGTAACTGGTGCCTTGACTTAAAGCAGAGCTACTGTTGCCATGTGCCGTTGGTTATTTTTTTAAATAACACCGATTCCTGAAGTGCTTTATTTCTCTACTTCCACATATTAACATATTAATCATGAAGTGTTAATTTAAAAATAATAGTGATAAACTGTGTATAATAACATACGCTAATTAGCCATAACATTAACACCATCCATCCAGAAACAATTGGAAATACCAATTAGCCTAATCTGCATGTTTTTGAACTGTGGGAGGAAACTGGAGAACCAGGAAACCCACCAAGCACGGGGAGTACATGCAAACTCCATGCACACAGACCCAATGTGGGAATCGAACCCAGGACCGGAGTCACTAAGCCCACAATGTCACCAACACCACATAACATTAACATTGATTATACACCAGCAAATTGGTAACAGCATCATTGGCACCCATTGGTCACATATACCCGTGGTGAGCAAAGCCAGCCTGGTCCCACAGAAATGGCAATGCAGCACAAAGAGCCCTCAAATGTCAATGCTGGCCAGAACACCACCATGCTGTCCACGGGGCCCAGCAGGTAGAGCCCAAGGTCACTGACTCAGCCACCAAACTCCTCTGGTCCCAATCCGATCAAGCACCCATAGGATGTGCCAGACAAACAAGTCCAATCCATGGAGGCTCCCCTTCGCAACCCACAGCATCCAAAACTTATTCCAAAACTTAAATGTTATGCCTGATTTAGTGTATAATGCTGGGGGATGCCCACAAGACAATTTTGCATAATTACTTATTCACCAGACTCTCTCATTTTTACACTCTTGAAATTATTAAGACACATTACTGAGAAACTATAAAGCGCAATGTCATCTGCCATGAAAAACCTTCCCATCACAGAAAACTGAGACTTTTACAAAGCACTGATGCTGAAGACTCCATCCATAAATGTTAATTTAGGAGAAACATCTCATTATGAAAATCTCACACCCACAATTACTGTATGGATTTTTCTTTGTTAAGCAATGATCATTTTTTTTATGTGTTTATTAGGAGCCTTAGAATAAGTATATCATCTGCCATCCAAGACTTAGTGCAAGATGTTACTATAGAAATAATATCACATTAGTACAAGTACATAAATAAAAAAACAGCGATTTGTCTTGGAGATGGAATTACTGTCAGAGCTGCTGTTCTGAACATTTAATCAACACCTTCGCACCAATCAGAATTGAGAATTAAGCTGTGCTGTGGTAAGAGACAGAGAGAGAGAATTAAACACAAAAGTTAATAATGCTGCACTACTTTATAACTCATATCAAAATGAGTTTTTAATTGGTCATTTCGATTCTTGTGTAAATGTTGCTCTAGCGAATTATACATGTATCATTTATGTGTACTAGAGTCCACGGTCAGTCACAGTGATTTGCTCCTGGTTTGTCCATTAGTTTTGTACAGTTATGCAGCTGGGCCAGCAGCACTTTGTCACATTGTACCAGGTTGGGTACTTTGTGGTAATCATGAGCATATGCATTATTCACTTAATGCATTATTCATATGTACTGGGCTCCATAGAGCTCTGAACACTTTAAAGTTGAACTACACCTTTTCTCTTTGCAGAGTAGAAAAAAGGCATCTAAAATTAAGCTGGAAATGGGGTTTTGGAGCACAGCCATTTACTGTAGTTTGACGACTTTAGGTAGGTAAGAGCCAATTGAGCCCAATTAGACTAAATGCAATTTTAAGCAATTTTCTCTGTTTTGTCACAACCTATTCTAATCATACACCTCCCGCCCCTGGTTACAGCATACCACACCAGTAAAACTGAAAGATCAGTGGCACGCTTTGTTGTCAAGTGCTTCAAGGCACAAGTAGAGAAAATAATCAGAATCTCTTTTTGTTGTCTCAAGTTTGTTCTATGGGACTAGTGCTTACAAACACTTTAGTGCTTGCACACACCTGACAAATGCTACAGTACCTCAAGTCAAAGTTTCTGGTAGTGGCATTTACTGTAACATCAATGCTACAATTCATTAGGGCAAAATTTCATAATGTGAAATTTTCCCCATAGAAAATAATGTAAATGCAGATAATCTGTTCCACCCTACCAAAATGTTTTACCATTATTACCAATTTCCAACATTATAATTATATTTTTATATATAAAAACATTTAGAAAAGACATGTAAATGACAAAACATATGAAATAAATAGACATTAAACCTCATTTTACAATTTTTTTTTTTAAAAACAGACAGATTATAAAAATAAGGAACCATGTACAGTACATACAATGTGACAAAAAAAAAAATACAAATTATAAATGATTCTGTGGCATGCTTGACACGTGCTCTACTACAAATGACAATAATAACAGCTTGATGTTACAATGAACCCTGGAGCTTAAAACTGGTGTAAGGGAGGCATAATGAGACACTAGTGAGGACAGTGACATGTGAGGTGCTGGTGCTGATGGGAAGGCTGGGTTAGTGCCTGTTTGACATTAGCAAAACAATTAATACAGACAAAAATGCATTGCAATCTGTCCTAATTCTTCGTTCAAATTTTGTCCTAATATTCTGAGTAGCAAAATAATTAAATCATGAAGTTAATTTAGTTAATTGATTCAAACTGAATAGTAACCAAGGTACCAAAGCTACTGTACCATAAGTACTACCAGATACAAATACACCTAATTATAACAATCATATTTAAACTACCAGCATTACTGATTTATTATTCAGTTAACACATACAGTACGTATACTGTAAGTGAACGTAAGTGAAGTAAAAGATGGTAAAGGATTGCTGCATTTAAAAACTTTGTAGCTGTGCGTACAGTTAAGTGTCCTCAGCGGAAGGATATTAGAAGTGTCCCTGTTAAAAAGAGTTATGGCCCAGAGAAACGAAACTGTGCAGATTTGCAGTGTAGTCCTCTATAAATGCGACCTACTCTCACACTACACACTGAACCCGAGTGCCACTCGGTTATCTCTGCCAGTATCATCAGTTATGTGCAGCATTGTCTTTAACAAAGTGTCAAGCTCACTAGTTTGTACACAGTTACATAAATATCACCAGGGCAACAATTATATCTGCTTTTTCTAGATTCAATAAGGCAGTTAACCGACTTGTCTATCCAAAAGTATGATAGTGTACTGAGAGAAACTGTTATTCGATTATCTTACAACCAGCTCTGTAGGCAGAAAAGTAGCACAGCAAACTTAGAAGTTTGCATTACATCCCATGCAAGTCCCACTCACATCCAGTGACCCCAAAGGTAAGATATCTGTGCCAACTCATTTTCTTTTAATTGGTTCATTTTGTTTATTCGGCCCTTTACGTCCACATAAATGTCCTCTGTGGATTGCAAAAATTACAACCAAGCAATGAACCAAGCAAACACCTTGTTACTTCTTTATAATACTAAATCTGATTTTGTGCATTAGACTAGAAAATGTTGGGATTTACTTTCCATTTTGTGACCAATAGCAAAATACTACAATGACGGTGCATTAGCCAAACCATATTAGGTTTAAAAGAAGAATTATTTAAAATATGTTTAGGGGCATGTTTGGTGGCTCAGTGGAAGGTTTCTGGCATGCCACTCAGTGACCAAATCCCAGCCCGGATAAAATGGAAGGACTGCATCAGGAAAGGCATCCGGCAGAAAACCTGTGCCAAGTTGATGTGTGGATTAGATGGTTCATTGTGGAAACCCATTACTGAACCAGCCAATAGACCAACAACATGTCAGATGTTCCTCACTCCTATAACTCTTATGTTTTCTGTAAGCAGTTCATAATACATGAGTATTTCTGGAATATTTTACTTGTACTGATTATATTTAAAATAAATAAATGAATTAAATATAGTTAAAAAGCAAAAACTGATTTTGCCCAATCACCTGTGCCATCATCGCCTGGACACACCACAAAACCTGTGTGCTTTTTAAGCATGTTAGGACCTTCAAAAAGCCCTGGATGCTGAAAAAAAGCATCAAACTATGATGTCACTCAATGTAATGTTAATTAATATGTTATGATGTCACTCAGGAAGTTATTAGCCACTTTTTAGTTTAGGGCATCACCATGGCTGAACTGCTGGAAACATCAAAAATCCCTTCACACTTTTTCACCCTCAATGTCTTGAGATCATATAGGCCCGGTTTGGTGGCGATCATATAAATCCCCTAGGATTTTGTTCCCCTACTTCCCCTAGGAAGTTGTTCAGCTCAAGGAGATCTAAATGTATACCAGGTTTCGCATGTACTGTACACATGCAAGTGTGTATGAGGTACGCAGCAAAATCTTGTGTAAAGCCGCTGTGCCACGCCCAGGGCCCAGTCATTAGGCATCCTAGTGGCAGCAGATTCCAGCCTGTCTGCTGATTTTGATGCCTTTTTGAGCATGTTAAGACCACCAAAAGCCTGGGATGTTTCAACAAAATCCTTAGAAGAACAATAGGGCTCTTCACATGACACCACCACAAGACATCAGCGCTATCAGAGCATTTGCATTATCAGAGCATCAGCACCATCAGAGTTATGATGTGATAGTGCTGATGTCATGGTGCTTGGAAAAAAAATACAGTAAATAAATAATAAATCATGCCAATGTCATTTTCGGGGATTTTCACATTCTACACAATATAGTTAGCGCCATAGCTAACTATTGCCCTGTGTGTCTGACCACCAGTATACGGTGAAGAACTTCCTCACATACCTCATGTAAAATGTTAAAATATGCAAAACGTTTCAACAATTTGTATAAAATGAGCTATCTTTTTTTCTATGTTAAGGGAAGGTTAGCTAATTTGTCAAGTTAGCTTGTTTTCTTTGCTAACACACAGACTAGCATCAGTTCCAGTAGCAAACATACATTTTCTGGGCAGCAAATCAAATTCTCAAACTGGAATATTGGTTATTTTCAGGATATTTTACTTCTGATTATTTGATTACTAAACTATGCAGTACTTTAAAAAGCAGACCAGATTGATGTTTTGAATGATTTTTTTATTAAAAACCTTTTTTACCTTTTTTTGTTGTTGTTATTTTTACTTTTATCATATGTTTTAAGGTAAATTCAATTAAATTCAGTTCAATAGCGCTTTTAACAATTGTCATTGTCACAAAGCAGCTTTACACAATCAAAAGAATTATTTCAGTTTGTATGGAATGTGAATGTGTATGAATCAGAATGATCAGAAAAACTCCCTGAGATGGTGGTGAAGAAACCTTGAGAGGAACCAGACTCAACAGGGAACCCATCCTCATCTGGGTGAAACAGATAGCAGGAATTGATCTGCAT
>JAQQZT010000011.1:4955828-4972287 GCA_030068275.1 Clarias platycephalus
TACTTAAGTAAAATTTCACTGAAGTAACAGTACTTGTACTTGAGTACAAAATTGTATTACTCTTTCCACCTCTGACTGTACCATTATTTTCAACAGACAATCAATCATGTCCATTGTTCCCAACAGATTACGATGGTCACTAATACCAATCACTGCTCGACATTGTTTAAAACAACCAATGACTCAATCATTGTTCTAATCAACCAATCACATATTATTATAAATATTATTTCCAACTATCAATGATCATTATTCCCACCAGAATATTAGTGATCATTATTTCAAAAAGCAATCAAAGCTCACTATTGTTTCCTTTTACCAATAACAGATTACCATTGCTGCTCACCCTTGTGTTCTTTATTCTTCATTTTAAACTCACTTCCTGGCAATATGTACAGTACAAGTAATAACAGTAGGCTATTTTATCTGTAACTGTTTTATTCTAGTCCATTTCCCTACCACTCACCAACATTGCTCCTTTTAGTCTGCACTCCTGATGGAAATTTTATTACAAAGCAAAAAAAAAAAATTCACAAAAGTAAATTAAAAGCAGACTGTCTGAAAGAACAGAATGTTCAGTCTCATCACTGACAGAAAGCAGAAGCACTGGACATGAGAATGTCGGGGTAAATTTAAAGGACAGGTGAGATTGGAGAAGGTGTGCATGATTAGTAATCAGGGCACTGGGAATGTTCTGTCATGGGACCAATCGGGTCACATGATCTGAGGTTCATTGGCTAGCTGAGGCTCCTGGGAAATGCAAGTCATGATGTGATTTGTGGAGGACTTTGAAAGTTCCCAGTGAGGCTGGCAGTGATGTCACACACCTTTATTTCAGCTTTAAGATCAGAATCAAACAATCAATCAATCAATTATCCATTCAATCGAGGTTGATTGTCATTCTGTAGATCATTCCCCACTACAAAGTTCTATCGATCACCATTTCATGAAGTGCGCCCATGCTCGTGTTGGTATCAGATTGGTATCACAGTATCAACGACTGAGTCCTTAGACGGACTTTTCTCATATTTCCACTGACCACTTCCAGCATGACTGTTGGGAATTGCTGCACATGACATGGCCGAAATAGGAACGATCTTGGCTTCCAGCGAGGTCTTTGGCTTGATGTGCTTTAGGATTTCTTTGTTGGTTATTCTCGGGTCCACGGGACGCGCAACAGTCTCCTCCAGCACCACAGCACGAAGGTGTCAATCATTATTCTGTCTGTCTTGTTGATGGTCCAAGTCTCAAAGCTATAGTTTGCTACGGGAAAGACGATTGTGCTTATTAGCCTGGCTTCAGTTACGGGGTTGATTTGTCACGTCACCTGACACCTGTGTAATTTGTTTTGTTTTAGGTCATTTTATATGTTTTTTTATTTTGTCTTTTAGGTAAAGATAAGAAAATGATAATAAATACACAGTATATAAGCAGTTTTGCTTATTAACCGTTGACAAGAACATTACCAGATGCTATGGAAGGGCAATGGAAATCATTCTCCTCTTATCTGCTTTTGAGTAAAACCACAGAGGTGTCTCTAGCCTAAGCTTGGGTAAATGTTACACAGCAGGCACTTGACATTTAGCCCGCTCTGTGTGTGTGTGTGTGTGTGTGTGTGTGCATACCTGTGTGAGTGTGTGAGCAGTGGGCGGACCTAAAAGCAGAAGCCTTCTACTTCACTAGTCCATAAATGCCTTGAAGCGATAGTTAGAACTCCTGTCTGTTTGCAACTTATCTCACGCTTTGGTGTCATACGTCCAAGTTTGTTTGAGAGGATTATTCAAATATTTCCAGCATTGTGGCATCATCATACATATTCATCACACATTACTCTCAGAAGCCTGTCAGTGCTTTGACATGGGTTGATTCCTTTTAGGCATTTCGACAAAAATGGCATAAAATTATATACAAGGAGTTGAAAGTACTAAGAAAAAAGTTGTACTGCACACAAAGTTTTCAAGAACTTGCTACTGGCTTTGACCTGGTAGTCTAAGGGTGAAAAAAGAATACAAGCTTATTTTAGAAGCAATAATAATAATAATAAGGAATGCATAAAAAATATTACTGAACATAGACTCAATAAATAAATAAATATAAAAATGTGTAAATAATAAAATATTCCCAATGAGGTTACAAAATTCAATTCATTGTTCACCAAGTTTTTCTTGCTATTTTATGTCTTAAAATAATGGATTAGATAAAAGTAAACCTTTGAAAACCCTTCAGAAGTAGAACATTTCCTTTTGATCATTCCTTGTCAAATGCGAATATCAGTCATAATAAAGATATAAAGAAGGTCCTGCTAGTCAGTTGAATACAATTATACAAATATTAATAATATAAATATAATAAAGTGTAACTTGACTTACAACTGTTTTTTGGTTAATTTTTAAGGAACCTATCATCACACGCTGTAACGCAAATAGGAAAACTGGATCGGTGATTGCAAGCCAGGCCTTCTCGTCCAACATCAGTGCCTGACCACATAAATGCTCTACAGAATAAATGAAACACTGCAAAATCATATGGACAGCCTTCCAAGAAGAGTGGAAGCTGTTGTAGCTGCAGTAGGAGGGACAATTCCATATTGATCCATTTCTGTATTTGGATACCATGGCTGAAAATTACAAAAATATGTTTAATTTGCCAAGCTTGAGGCCTCTCAATCTCCTGTTAGTCATCATGATTGAGCCTGGAAGCTTCTCTGTGCCAAAATCAAAAACATTCATTTGACAGCACTCATTAGATTGACCACTGGTAAAGTCCAAGGAGCTCAGGACAGATCTGAAGAAAGCCATTTCTGAGAATGGAGCCATTTCTAATCAACTGCAGATTAAACAATAGTATGTAAGTACAAGTTATTTGGAGGTGTAGCCACCTTGCGCCAACTTCTGAAAGAAGACCCAAATTATCAACCTGGATTGAGAAGAAATTTGTTTGGATGGTCAGGAGAAACACAGATAACACCAAGACACATGCCTGCCATGAACTGGGAGCTTCTGGAACACCAGAAGCTTGTTGATGGATACAGAAAACTATCTGCTACAGGTACAGTATCTCTGTTATTGGTTATTCAACCAAATATTAGGTGTGCTCGATTAATATTTTTGATCCTGTATGTTTCATACAAGATTCTGTAGACATCAGAAAACCCAAAATAAATGAAAAACTTCTCTTAGAGATAGATATGCCAAATACAATATGGACATGACACTTTTGGATGAAACTGTAGCTCTAGGAAGTCTGCAATGTGCAAAAGGAAAGGAGAAGAACAAAGCAAAAAAAAAAAGGCTGTTCTGCCATGGTATTTATTGCAATTGCTAATTTATAAGACACTTTGTTACCTTATTGAAAGGTCTAGGCACAGAAAGCCAGTGTTCACTGCATCTAGTGGTTAGGAGATCTGAAATAGAATAGAAGGTTGCATGGGCAGTCATGGTTCTACAAGTGAGTGAATGAGCACAGGCCACTGGGATCACTCGGGTTGATGAGAATGGCCAGAGAATGAGCGTCACAATATAAAGGACTGACCCTGTGGGACCATGGTCATTACAAACAGTAAAGCAGACAGCAGCCATTTTTCCTCTATAAATTTATGTGGCAAATAACAGAATAAAACAGTCTATACTGACTAACGATCAAAAGTTATTGCTACAGTATGTCTAGAATCCAACTGAAAAAGGAACGCATGTAGTGATGACGTTAAATAGCAGCATTTTCTTTTATTTTCTTTATTTTTACTTTAGCAGGATTACTACAGTGAATGCTCCAGAAAAAAAACACCAAGGTATTTTTTAAAAAACTCTCTGCCACATAAGCCTACAAGTTAAAAACACGGAAAATTTCCATTAAATTTTAGAAAGTTGAGAGAGAGAGAGAGAGAGAGATGCACTGGTTTCGTATTAGCTAGTCTTAGCATGTATTAAACTATCAAAATCTCTCTTTTCTCTTTCTCTGTATTCATCTGCAAGATCCTACATTAAGAGCACATTTATTTACACTCTTGTGATCTGATTTCTCCGCATCGCCCTCTTTGTGGCCCGAGTGGGAAGAGAGAATTTGTGAAAAATGATTTATTATTGATTCACACTACACAATGCCAGCTTTGTTTTCAAATGACTGTAATTAAAAGAAGAAATAATGAAATGCAGTCAGGTTACCAAAAAAAAAAAAAAAAAACATTTTAACATGCTTATATTTTAAAGAATTTTTTTTTTTTAAGTGACAACAATTACTAATCGCTTTTGGCAAATGTTTTTTATGGTGATATACTGCAGTGCTGTTGAATCCCCAAATCAAAAGTTTCATTTTTCTAAAACAGCATGACACAAGTTCCTGCTGCAACATACAGTAAATGCACTTTCTCTTACTTCTGTAGTAACAGCTCATTCACTTGTATGAACAGACATTGCACAGGATTAAAAGCCTGTAAATTCGAGTAAAATCGCAGGCTTCGCTTGTCCTGTGCGAATGCGCCAACCCCGCCCAAGGTAGGTAGGTGGTATGGATGGATGGATGGATGGATGGATGGATGGATGGATAGATAGATAGATAGATAGATAGATAGATAGATAGATAGATAGATAGATAGATTGATTGATTGATTGATTGATTGACTGATTATTGACCACAAAGGAAATTCAAAATACCAGAATGCCATGTTCAAGCACATTTATGGACAAAATAGAAAAGATAAAAGGATGTCTTTTTTCCCCTCATATTGTGTCTGTGTACACACAGTGGAGACCCATGTGGCTGTCTAAAAAATTTTAAAACGTGAATTTTGCATAATAGGTGCCCTTTAATTACATCTGGGTTGCATTCACTCCCAGGTCCTATCAATCATCTGTGCATGTACAGTACAGTCATATTCAAAAGTTGGTACCCCTGCATTTAATGCTGTATCTGTGTCTAAAAACATAATACAAATCATCTGACAATAGTGAGACTTAGTATTAGGCAAATAATGTAGAACAACATTCTTTTTCACTAGGCAATTATTTATTCAACTAAAATGAAGCCAAAAAGAAAAAAACATGTGGGCAATATGTGGGTTATACTAACTATCCCCCTTACTGCTTATACAGGATTTAATAAGGTACTGTACTGTACGTTGCAGCCAGGTGCTGTTAATCATCAGCCCTTAATTAATTGATCATGAATTGATCAGCCCTTGGTGAATTGATCATCAGCAGATGTGCACACCTTTTTAAAAAGCAGTTTTGGCAGTGGTCTGGAACATTCAGGTGTGTGTTAACACAATGCCAAGAGGGAAAGATATAATCAATGGTCTTGGAGAAGCAATTGTTGCTGCATATCAATCTGGAGAGGGATTGATGTTATAAAACCATTTCCAGACAATTTGGAGTTCAGCGTTCTACAGTGAGAAAGATTAGTGGAAAGCATTTAAGAAAGTTGCCAATATTCACAGTAGGTGACGTCGCAGCACATTCACCCCAAGGTCAGATCAAGGAAATAATAATAATAAAAATAAAAAAAAACTCAAGAGCTACATCTCAGACCCAACAGGCGTCACTGAGCATGTTAAATGTTAAAGCCATGACAGTACAATTGGAAGAAGACTGAAGAAGTTTGGCTTGTTTGGAAGGGTTGCCAGGAGAAACCTCTTCTATCTAAAAAGAACGTGGAAACATGTCTGAGGTTTCTGAACAAACCACTAAGCTCTCAGAACAGGTTTCGATGGACAGGTCAGACCAAAGTTTAATAGTTTTATATTAGATTATTAGAATATTAAAATAGGTTGAATATTTGATGAAACCAAAACAGCATTTCAGCAGAAACACCTCATACATTATTTGTTTTGCAGGACATGGGCACCTTGCAGTCAATGATCTGAAGCACTCCAACAAATCTACATCGGAATGGCTGAACCATAAATGAATCAAAGATTTGTAATGGTTAAGTCAAAGTCCAGACCTCAACCTATTTTGAAATGCTGTGGCAGAACCTTGAGAGAGCTGTGCAGCTATGCAGTGTAAGTCTAAATGATTCCTTCAAGTTATTACTGCTAAAGGTGGATCTGCAGGCTTTTGAGTTATGGGGGTACATAAAATTTTTAATTACTTTCACCCCTCAACAAATTATTATCTGGTGATAAGAAATTGTGAAGCTGGTGGCTCAGTGGGTGGTGTTTCGCCTACCATGCGGAAGGTTCCCAGCCAGTGCCAAACCCCAGCCACTGGATGTGGTGCCAGTCCTAAGGCCGGATAAAATGGGAGGGTTGCGTCAGAAATTGTCCTGCGTAAAACCTGTGCCAAGTTGTTGTGCGGACCGGATAGTCCGCTGTGGCGACCCCTTGCCGGGAGCAGCCGAACGACCAACAACTACTTGTGGAACTGTTGTATAAAAGCATCATTGAGGTTCTGCTGAATATTAGCATGATGCCTACAACTCCATCACAGCCACTGATGTTCAGTACAGTGATTTTGCTTAATTATATCCACCATATAACAATACTTTATAATCCTAAATTTTTTTATTAAAACTATCACGATAACTTTAAGGTATTTTTTTTTCTATAATGGTAAACTACTATATATACTCTACAATATAACTTGGCTCATAATTGGAAGAACAATACTAAGAATCATACCAAGTCATCATACAGTATGTGACAGGCATCACAATGTGTGTCTGAATAAAGATAAGCGACCAGACTGTGGTGTGGAACTTGACGATGAATGCCCCCTGGCCCACCCTCAGCAAAATCTTTCAAATTTGCAAAAACCCCATCTAATTAAAATGTAATGTTAAATGTTGATTGGCTATTTTAAACCTGTTTTCCTTGCTAATGCCAGTTTAGATTAGCATTAACTCCAGTTGCTAATTAGCAAACTATGAAGTATTAATCATGCACATGTGTAGCAAACTTGCTCACATTAAAAGTTTTCAGACAAAAGAGCATCTCTGCTTTTTCTAGTTTTAGAAAAGTAATAAAAGTTCATTTCTGATGACTCAGACTTTGTGTGGTTACTGTAGGACTGCATCCGTTTGCTCAAGGGTTATGCCTGTTTTCCTACAACACATATCTTTGGAAATATCTTGTACTCCTGCACAGAATCCATTCGACTTTCCGTCCAAATGTAGAGATGAAAATGCAGCAAGCTATCCTTCAAACTCTAGATTTTTTTCGGGGAAAGCGTGAGCACATTATCATTGCGGTTGACAATACATGAACCCTGAGAGAAATGTGGTGTGCACTAAAATGCTTTCTGAAGCCTTTTATGGATATGTCCTAATTAGCAGGATTTCTAACTGCTCCAAACTGTTTTTTCTCATGTAAAATTTGGGAATAATTATGATAATTGCTCCTGACTGTGAAAAGTGCTACAGTGTCGGAGTGGTGAGATGCAAATCTAAGCTTGGTATTAAAAAAAAAAAAAAAAAAGTTTGCCTGAAAAGAGGATTGAATATTTCTTGGCTTCAGACAGTAAGCTCATAGGAAGCAGTGGGGGAGAATATTAAAAACTAGCATTGCCTTCAGGGGAGAGGTTGACATCAGTCTTGATATTACACACACACACACACACACACACACACACTGCTGATATAGACAGTGCTTTATTTTCAATAAGTGAAGAAGAACATATGACACACTGTGCTGTTATACAAAAATAATCAATGATGTGGAGTATTTTCATATAACAGACAGTCTTGTACAAAGTACTTGAAAGCGATACTTGAGTAAAAGTGCAAGAAAATGGCTTCGTTAGAAAGTCACCTTTTATAATATTCTTATATTTTTCTGATATTAAATATACTCAGGGCATCACAGACGTGTAGTGGGTTAGGACTGTGTTCCCTCACTTTCAGGGTGGAGGGTTTGAGTCATGCCTATGGGTCTGTGCACGTTTGCATGTTTTCCTTCATATTTGGTTTCCTCCCACAGTCCAAAGACATGCAGATTAGGCTGCTTGGCATTTCCAAATTTCTTGTGTTTGTGCCCTGCTACGGAATGGCACCCCGTTCAGCATGTACCCCGTATGTATGTAGGGCCCCCGAGTCCCCTGGGATAGGCTGCAGGCCTTCACAACCCTGTACAAGATAAACATCATGGAGAATTAGTAATGTAACTATTGGAAATAAAATGAATTAGAATTTTGATTATGTACTTTATTTATTGTGTGCTCAAACGCCATGCTCAAGAATCCCCTGTGGTTTACTGGGTTACTGAAAAGAAGGTCAGGGGTTTCGAGCCCCATCACTGCCAAGTTGCCATTATTGAGCCCTTGAGCAAGGCTCTTAACCCTATCTGCTCCAGGGACGCTGACCCTGCGCTCTGACCCCAGATTCCTAACTGGGATATGCGAAAAACAATCATTTTACTCTGACAAATCACTGAATCTTGACTTTTTGTGTCTTCCTTGTAGTAAAGCCTAATATATATCGACGTTCAGACACCTTCATAAACATCAGTTTTTGCATTAATTCCAATGGGGAGGGTGGGGGGGGGAGCGGGGGCGGGGTGGTGGATCAGCCTTAATGTAGGCTAAATAGAAGACATTAGCTGACACAGTTTAGCCTGGCCATCATGTTAGCCACATATTTTTTTGCGAAGAAGAATGGGCAAAAATCTTTTACTCGTTAGAACTGGTAGAGACATACTGTACTGTATACCAAAAGACTTGCAGCTCTAATTGCAGCAAAAGGCGATTCTACAGCATATTGACTCAGGGGGTCTGAATACACAGTACACAGTACATTTTTCAGATTTTTATTCAAAAAAGTTTTTAAAACCATTTAGTTTACTTCTACTTCACAACTATGTGCTTGTGTTCTATCATATAAAATCCCGATAAAATACAATACATTTACGTTTGCGGTTGTAACGTGATAAAATTTGAAGAAGTTAAACAGGTCTAAATACTTTTTAAGGCACTATAACTAACTTACTAACTGAAGTTAAAAACAATTAAGATTGTGGAACCACTAAATATGTATATGTTATTGTAACATACATAAATGCACTTTTCAGGGTGGATAGGGAGTTTATGAATTCCAATATTTTGCTAGGCATAAGAGGCATCTCATCTGGTAGATAGAATCTTCAAATCAAATACAGGAAAATATTTCTTGCAAATAACGCCATTATCTCCGTCACCACCACTGAGTTCACCGAGTTCACCGCTGTAGTTACCGGAGTTGTAACGTCAGCAGCAGAGCCTGCAGCAGGTGTTTCAATGATGTTATCAGTCATCATCAGTTCTACTGTGATAATGACGCGGGTCCTCTGCGCTTGGCAATAGACAGGCATTATGTCATCATCTTCAATTACTGCAGTAATGAGTTATAAAGATGCTTAGGGGAAAAGTATCAGAATAAAAACGCACATTTTATTTAGAATATGCAGTGGAGTAAAAGTGAAAGGTGCCAGAAATATAAGTAACAGATACAGTAAGGATAGGTTAAATTCTAGTATTTGTACTTTGTGACATTACAACACTGATAAAACAGCCCAAGGTGTGTTATTCCACTCATACTGTACCACAATGACAAAAACGTTTCATTTGCTAATGAACAAATCAATAAGTTTTTTATGCTGTACAAAAAAGTGAACTTATGTTATCACTTGAATTATACTGTAGCAGCTACAGTATATACGGTATACAATATAAGTGTCTTTCCCTCCCCGGATTCTTCTATTTTCTCTTTCTTGAATTTAATAAGAGAAAATGAGAGGGAGAAAATGCAGTTTGTTGTGTCACTAGGAACCCAAAAAGTTTAAATTTCCTCTGTTACAGAGTGCTGACATCCAAGACTCAGAAGACACATTTCTAAATCCATTCACATATTATTAGCTTTAGATTTTATGCATGCATTATTACTATTGACCTGTCGTAGACATGTGACTACCATGACTTCAGTCACAACGGCAGAAGTACTGTTAATTGGCATAAAGCTATTACGTATTTTTATTGATATTTATGTTTGAGGTGTATTTCAGAGACAAAAATGTAACAGAAATATTGATGATTATCTAGATTACCTAGATTACCAGATTACCTAATGTACAGTAACGTACTGTAATTAGGTAATCACACAGATAAAAGAGAAACCAACAATTGATAGCTTCTGTTCTGCTAAACATTTTCATATGCAGTATGTCGTGGTGGTATTTTATTTATTCAAAAAAGAAATAAGCATGTGAAAATTAATGAAGAAGGTAATAAGGATATTAATTTGCAGGTATTATTTTGTGTGCGCTTCAAACAGTGCACAAATATGTGATTCCTCCTGGATTTGGTGGCGTTTGCTAGCAATAGCAATAGCGTTAGCTGATTCAGTGCTTCGGTTGCAAATGAGACAGCATTTCAAGCTTTCTAATTACCGTCAACCCACCGAAATTTTTCGGGGTTACGTACCTAGAGCACCTGCGAATTGTGAAAAAACTTGACTTTTGGATGTGGTCAAAAATGCCTGAAAATGCTTATTTTTATAGCTTAAACCCTAAATATGCTCCCAACGCACTTTAATTTCATTTCAAACTCAGCTTAATACATTACCCTTTAAAAAACATGTAAAGATAAACTTGCGTACTGTACAGTACTGTACTGCTGTGTTAACCGCAGTGCTAGAATGTAAAATACTTATGTTACCCCCATATACAGTATGTACTGTAATTCACGCGGGCCCGTTTTCTTTGGTATCAGTACTGTAGGGTAAATACAGTAATAATTCACCGTTCCAAGCTGCGTTTTCCTTTACGGTTGCTTTGTGTTCTCTCTAGAGTACTAGAAAATGTATACAGTATTTTATTTTAAATGGAAATTTAGTTGAAACTGCGTTATTATTTATACCACAAAATTTGTAAATCATAATATTCTTAATAGTTTAGGGTTAAAACACATAAAACATTATATATATATATATATTATATAAGCCACAAAAAAAAGCTTTAAAAAATTGTGGAAACTATTATTAGTTATGTTCTAAGGAAAAATCTGAAAACTACTGACACTGAACTCTGAACCGACTGTAATAGCTAAAAAAATGTTCTGGGGTTGAATACCAAATAAAGTAAAATTGACAGCTAGTACACTATGTAGGATGTATTGTACTGATCAGGAGGTAGAGGGGTTGCTATCTTGTGTTAGAAGCTAGCTAGCTTTGTAGCTTGCATTAGCCGTGAACAGAATAACAATTCTGAATAACTTAGAAACAATGACTAAGGAGACAAAGCATTGGTGATGTCTTGTACAAAAGGTCTAGTGGAGTGGTGGCTAAGGGGACTAAGGGGACTAAGGGGACTAAGGCTCTAGGTTGTCGATTTGAGGATTTAAGAATCTGAGGATCGGTTGCCACACCCCATACTACCCAGCCACTGGTCCCAAGCCTGGTTAGGAAAATGGGTTGCGTCAGGAAGGGCACCCGGCGTAAAACCTGTCCTAAGTTGTGTGTGGATTAGATGGTCCACTGTGGTGACCCCTTAGACGATAGCAGCTTAAAAGAAAAACTAATGTAGGGTTACTGATAAACTGACTACAGCAAGGTTTTTCCAACTTCTTTGCAGTCACATGACCTGCAAAATAAATTTTTATTTTAAATCGACAACTATTCTTATTATTAGTAGTGTCACTATTGCTAATAACTCTAAGAACTCAATATTAAATATTCTAACTTACATTTATGTAGACTTGTGTGGGTAGATATTTTCATAACTGCAACAAAATTAGAAGATCATCGACCTCCTGGCCATGATTCACAGACCCCTGGTGGTCCCTGGATCCCGCCTTCGGACTTCACAACTTATAAAGTACTTCAAATTAGGAATAAATATAGTATATATTAAAAAGTAAGGTGCCAGAAATCTAAAATAAAGTTAAGGCTCGTCCTCCTTCCATCATAGTTTAAAAAAACCATAATAATAATAATAATCCATAATACTATTTGGCTACCCTGGAATTACATAAATGTTTATCTAAAGTCAGGGAAATTGGCCAACCGCTGTAGCTGTTACTGAAAGGAAATACGACGGGTCAGCTCAAGATGTCTTGGAGAAAGGTAACCATAGCAACAAGCTTCTGAAGATGAGGCTTACAGCTGAAAATCAGTGCATACGTTCCATCTTTTTTTTTTTTCTTTCAATAAAGCAACATCCCAGTCCTTAAAACACTGGCAATAATAATAAGATAGGGAGAATGCATTTAAGAGAAGGTTGAAATCCTGACAATCATACCTAACAATAGAGGAAGGACAAAAGTGTCATTCATTATAGTTTTATTAAAACTCCAGAGTTAATTGCGAATGAAGGAAGGATCTTGTCAATCAGTTTAAGTTCTCCTTTAAATAATCTCTCAAGCCATTTAAGATGTACGGATGAAACGCTTTGTTTGTCACTGATAAAACATCTTTGGAGAGTTTAAGGCTGAATGTCTGGAGGAGGAAAAAAAAGATGTTTAGTAACTTTACAGCAGAAGCATGACTGATATCTGATAGAGAAAAGAAATGGCCTTCATGAAGTTAGTAAAAAGGGTAAACGGTGTTAGTGAAAAGTGTGCACAGACACACAGACACACACATACACAGTTCAAAAACCCATGGCCAACTATGCCAGGGATTAATTAGAATCAGACAAGTAGGAAAATGTTAACACCAAAGTCATTACTTTTAGCTACTAATAAATATTGTATAATTACTCAATAAGTAATAATAAAGTAACGGTTTTGTGTTTTGTTATGAACTAAGTAATAATCGCCAAGCTGTACACTCACACACTCTTTCATCGTCTCTGCTGCTTATCCTGTATACAGGGTCGTGGGAGGCCTGGAGCCTATCCCAGGAGGCATAGGGCATGAGGACAGGGTGCAGGCTGCATCACAGGACATATACATACACACTCACACACTATGAGCCAATTTGGGAATGCCAATTAGCCTAATCTGGATGACTTTGGACTGTGGGAGGAAACCGGAGTACCTGGAGGAAACCCACCAAACTCTGTTTACACAGACCCTGAGGCGGGAATCGAACCTATAATGCGACAGTGCTAACCACTAAGCCACTGTGCCGCCTCCATTCAAAGGCCTGAATTCCTATTGAAATCCTGCTGTCACATTCATTTTTACAAGCTTCACTTGTATGTCACTTGTAATAAGGTATTTAAGTCAGTAGAGTGTTTTTTAGAAGGTGACAACGGTATTTGAATAGGAATTTTTTTTTATTCAGTACTTTGAATTATATACATCAAACTTTTTTTCCCTCTGTGTTGTATTTAATAAGCATACAGTACTTTAAAAATGTCTTTCTTCATATTTTGCTTCCAAAGACTGCAGGACTTTCTTGTGTTTTTAATCTAGTTCTACGGAATAGCTCTCCAGGCTTCCTGAAGGACTTAATGGATTTTTGTCTAGCATTGTCAGTCCAGTCCCAGTACCTGAGCAGTTTTAGAGGAATGTTTTTTGTTTGCTAAGAAACACAGTGACCTATGAATCATTCAAGTATAAAATAACATCTAACTTAAGGCATGAAACAGGTGCAGATGATCAGGCTGGTTGGAACAGACTGGAACACATTTGGCTTTTCATTTTTCCTAGGAATCTTGGATGGTTCACGTGTGTCCTACTTCACATAGAATGTGTTACTTTTAACTTAAAATTTAGGGTTCTGATTTTTTCTAGCAGGATACGAGTAATATACGAGTGAGTACGAGCTCTTGCTGTAGTTTAAAAAAAAAACATGTTAAAAATAAAGAAAATATTGGCAAATTGTTAAACCTACCGACTGAATTACTTACCTACAGTACTGTACTTCACTTTAGTAATTATAATATATATTTGCACTTTTTTAATTATCAGCTTATTAACATTTATGTATATGTGACAGTCTCCCCAGTCACTGCTGTGCAGGTGTGAACGTGTTACTGTACATCAGTTCATTTGTTACTGCGAGCAAAAATGGATTTGCAAGAACGAGCATTCGTTTTTTTTTGGTCTAAGGGTGTACATGGTGCCAAAACAACTTACAGAAAAACAGAAACTGAAGTGTTTGGATATCTGCAACCAAAATGTAAACTGATACTCTAAGGAAGGTGAAAGTCCCTTTAGAGAATCATTACTGGTGACGACACATGGATTCATCACTACGAGCCTCAGAGTAAACGGCAGAGTATGGGATGGAAACATCATCAATCGCCAAGCGATTAAAAATTAAAAAGTCAGCCGGAAAATGGAATTCTCAAAAGCCAGTATTAAAACATTATCAGGAAAAAGGTTCGACAGTCAACAGTGCTCATTACACTGAGCCTAAACTTCAGATTCAAACCTGACGATGCACGTCCGCACACTTCTGCCCACGCTGTCAGCATTCTGCAAAAACTTTGTTTTAAGGTGTCAAAGCATCCTCTATATAGTCCTGATCTTGCTTCCGATCTTTCACCTGTTTGGTCCCCTGAAAGCAGCCATACGAGGACAAAGATTCACTTCTGATGAAAAAGTGACGACAGCGGTGCGTTTGTGTCTCGCGGCTCAGCCTAAGACATTTTAATGAGGGGATATGAAAGCTTGTTGACAGATGGATAAAGTGTCATGAAAAACAAGGAGATTATGTCGAACAGTGATGTTCATTAAAAAAAAAAATTTATTCCACAGCCAGAATGCCTATAATTCTTGACTCACCCTTGCTTATGGATATACTGCACATACAGCACACCAGGTATATTTCATTTAATGGACTGTAGTAAGTTTTACAATTAACAGATGCTTTTAGTAGACATCAACAAGCCTTGGTGGTTCCTGGGTTGTTGTTCTGACTGCAAGTCTAAATACATCGCTCTGTGTAGTGCATGTGTCTTACTGTACTTCTCCAGACTTTGTGATATCTTTCCCAAATATCCTCAAATGAGTAATTTGTATATGTCATATTATAACTGGAGTGTTACTGTGTCATTCTCCACAAGGCACCGCAATCTTTAAAACGTCAT
The DNA here is from genome assembly GCA_030068275.1 of Clarias platycephalus. Lineage (NCBI taxonomy): Eukaryota > Metazoa > Chordata > Actinopteri > Siluriformes > Clariidae > Clarias > Clarias platycephalus. The sequence goes on from JAQQZT010000011.1 coordinate 4,970,767, forward strand.
TGCAAAGTGTTCCCATCCCGGCTTGTTAGGAAACTGGAGGCTGAGTGGAGGATCTATCATGATATAGCACGGCTTGTTATTTTTGCTCGTTATTTATTACTTTCCAAGGTGACCTGACATTTGTTCTCAAAGCAGGACTCTTCCTTTTAGTCCCAGACTCTGTAAAGTTCTCTCTCTGAAATGTAGCTTTTGAAAACAAGGCTCTAAAGGTATCACGAGGTACGTTTGTCGGGTTTGTAGTGGCAGCCTAAAGCTCATCACCTTCCTTTCAGTTCTCCTGCCAAGTTTAAAATGATGCGGGTTTGGAAAACATCAGAGAAATTTCACTGATGGCCCGTCCAAGTTTTTCTTGGCTCTAATTAAAGAAACTTAAATTGAGTAGAAGTCCAATTCGTTTCCTCACTTTAATGTTTTTTTTTAAATATGTAACGACTTGAAATCTTAATGTTTGTAGCATGTCCAAATAGATGTGCTGCTACACTAGGTCATTAACTAGCAACGCATAATTAGCTGTAGTTTAGACTTAAATGCTTAAGAGAATCTGTTCGGCGCTGTTCAGTTTCCTTCAGCTACCCATTAACAGATACACATTCGGAACTGATACCATAAATTCATTATTTTTTTCACCCATTAATGCCAGCTTGATGTTTTTTCTTGTTTCGCTTCTTTGAACTCTTCCCAGAAGCCTTTGTAGCTCGGACTAGCATTCAGACCTCGGCTAAACCGAAGGAAAGAAATGCAACATTATATTGCATTCAGGTCTGTGAGGAAATAAACAGCAACTGCTTATGGTTTGAATTACCGCTCCATTCCACGGCTCTGCCAGGGGCTGATAAGACATCAATGTCAAAGCCGCTGTGTCTCACACGCATGTGCACACAAACGAGCACACACTGGCACACAAACACCGAATTAGAGATAGTCGGTGAGCTTGCTGGATTCTGACATGAGAAGAAATCCCAGTGTGGGCTCTTAAATGGTGCAGACGTCAGATCTGAGCGGTGAAATATGCAGGATGTAATTTCACGGATATTGATTTGAACAGGCATTAAAAAAAATAAAAAAATAAAAAACATACTGCAGCTCAGTAGTGAAGCATCTCTGAATAATCATCACATGCATTTAACATGAATGTTATCATGTGCATTTGTGATATTGTGTAGTATATAGTATATGAGGTACTGTATATATAAGCATGTGGAATACTAGTGTAAGTACCGTCGTTGAGTTTTTAGAAAGAGTTAAAAGGTTAAAGCTAAAAATAAGCGGATCGGCTTTAATGTAATCAGTAATATTGTTATTTCAGGTTGAAGCCCACGTACATGTCTGCCTGTCTTTCTGCACGGAAGAACTCTCTGTCTAACTTATTAATACAAAAAAAAAAAAATTGAAAGGTTGAGTATCTTATGCTTGGTTTACACTTTAATTATCACTACGGATTCAAAACATAAGACAAACTGGTTTTAAACTTCCCACAGGACGAATAAACATACAATGATGTCTATACACCTTTGAAGTTGT
>JAQQZT010000011.1:4974609-4996066 GCA_030068275.1 Clarias platycephalus
CAGGAAGGGCATCCGGCGTAAAACCTGTGCCAAGTTGTAGTGCGGACTGGATATTCCGCTGTGGCGACCCCTTGTTGAGAGCGGCCGAAAGACCAACAACAACAACAGCACTGCATAGGACCTATGGGAGTCACGCTACGAACGAACGACTCGGTCTAGAAGACTCATGAACAACCTATTAGGCCCGTTTTTTTTTTTGTTTGTTTGTATAGTTGGTTAAAATTAAATAAAATTCGGTTCATCATATTGCCTAGGTTGTGCTGAAAAATATGTCACTCTATATCGCACAATCCTATATATGTTTATAAAAAAAATAGCAAAAGAAAAAATTGTTCAGAGTTTTACGGGCTATGAAACATTTTATTAAATATAGCTCGTTTTATTCTGTTTTGTTTTATTACTGACCTAGAAAGCACAGTCTACACCTTTTGCACATCAGTGGATGGCAGAAGTACCTTTAACAGACATGAAGCTACTATGTATTTTCTTTACGTCCAAGGTGTGTTTCAGAGCCAAAACATAACAGAAAGATTATCTGACGATTATCTGATTACCGTTGGGATTACCTGATGCTTTGTTACCGTTAGCCCTGTCACGCAGTTAATAAGAGAAAGCTTTGTGTACTGTTATAGTTTGTTTAGTTTGTAACTTTTGTAAAACATACTGTACAATAATACACAAGATGAAATCATACTGTGATCATGTACTGTATCATTGGGATTTGGATTCGTTCATTTGGATGACTAATCTTTCGGTTTAATTGAGTCATTGTTTCCTGCAACTTATATTAACCACCAGCAGAGAGAGAGAACACCACTGAGAGCTATATATGACTGGAACATTGCTGGAAATCCTAGCTACAGGACAACATATTTCTAGCCAATTGCACCACTCTCGAGCCAAGACAGCATTTCTAAAGCTTATAACCCAGACTGCTCAAAGATGACTGGTATAATTCATCTTCTTATGGAGTATAGACTAGTGGAAAGGGAATAAAGCAACAGCCAGACTTGCCACTACCAGACATTTTTTCAGCTGCGGAATTGATGCACTGAGGTTAAGTCACAATTCTTACACATTCAAGACAGGATTGGTATTACAAGTCTAAAGAACAGTCAAGTCTGAGGAACCATTCAATTCTTTAACACTGGAAGGTGACTCAATTGAAGAGCTGTAACGGATAATTTCACACTTTAGAAAATGTAAATTCGGCAGCGTTTATGACTCCTTAATGCCATTAATTGAATATTTCATCTGTGTGTGATTAAGGCAGTGTGAGTTTGTGCCTGCACTGCTGTTTGTTATAATGATACATGCAGTGTACTGTGTATTGTATAGTATAGTATAGTATAGTATAGTATAGTATAGTATAGTATAGTGTAGTGTAGTGTAGTGTAGTGTAGTATAGAAAAGTAAAAGATGTTACTATTTGTTATAATGATGCATGAAGTGTATAGTATAGAATAGTATAGTAAAGTATAGGGTGGCATGGTGACAAAGTGGTTAGCAACTGTGCTGCTGTTTGTTATAATGATGCATGCAGTGTACTGTGTATAGTATAGCGTGGTATTGTGTAGTATAGTATAGAAAAGTAAAGGATGAAATGGTGGCGAAGTGGTTAGCGACTGCGCTGCTGTTTGTTATAATGATGCATGAAGTGTATAGTATAGTATAGTAAAGTAAAGTGTAGGGTGGCATGTTGACAAAGTGGTTAGCAACTGTGCTGCAGTGTGTTGTGTATAGTATAGTAGAATATAGTATAATATAGGATAGGATAGGATAGGATAGGATAGGATAGGATAGGATAGGGTGACAGTGACGAAAGTGGTTAGCGACTGTGCTGAATATTGTTATAATGATGCATGCAGTGTATTGTGTATAGTATAGTATAGTATCATATCGTGAAGTATCGTATAGGGTGGCATGGTGACGAAGTGGTTAGTGACTGCGCTGCTGTTTGTTATAATGACAAAGTGTATTATGTATAGTATAGTATAGTATAGTATAGTATAGTATAGTATAGTATAGTATAGTATATGGTGTCATACAGTATATACTGTATAGTATAGGTCCAACACCTTCAGAGACATGCAGGTTAGGCATGTATGAGTATGTGTGCTTGTATGCCCTATCCTAAACTGGCGCCCTGTCCAGGGTCTACCCCATCTTGAGCCTGAGTGTCCTAGAATGGGCTCCAGGCCTCCAACTACCATCTACAGGGTAATGTAAGTAATATAGAGAGTAAGTGAATATAGTATAATACAGTATAGTATTGTATTGGGGAACTTTAAGACCCTTTATGGTATTATGTTCTTCTAATACACCACAAAGGTAACAAGCTAACACATTTGATTTATGCTACTGTATAGAATACTATGTAGAATTTTTTTAAATAACCATATAATAGGCAGATACAGTCGATACAGCAATCCTAGTCTAGTACCTTTGTTCAACAGTGTGTAAGATGAGCTAATATCATCAGGATTGCCAGGTTTTAGTCAAATGTCCAGCCATACTACAACTCAAAAGCCACACCAGAAATCAATTTAAATCAATAGACCCATTAGTTCTACAGCTGAATGGGAATTTCAGCTCTTTTCAACAAGCCAATTGGTTCAATTCTTTTGCCTCCTGAACATCTCGTTGCCATTTTTCCATCAAGCTGGGGACAATAGCTGATTCTCTTCCCATTGGAGCAAAAAATCATGCTGCTCTTTGGCTGCAAAGATTATAATTGGATAAATATCCAGTTGGATAAATTTCCGGCAAAGCCTAAGTTCAAACAGTGTGTCTATGTGCCTATATATAATGTAGACAGAACCATTTTAACCGTAAGATATACTGCAAAGATTGAGAGGAGGATATGGAGAGTATTTATCGGGGATGAAACAAACCCAAAAACGATTATCTACTAGAAAAGGGAGACGTATTTTCTTAGCATTCTTACCATGGACAACAAGTTCACTGTAGTATGCACACACAATCCTAACCTATGGACATTAACCGTGTCCCCCTTCTTACTCTTTGCAACAGAGGAAATGAATCTGTGTATTATAGGCATAGTATCTGCACTTACACTTTGCCTTTGCTTGTGGACATTTATCCCATTTTCTATTTGTCCAATTATAATCGTGGCCATCGAGCAGCAGGATTCCTGCTCCAATGGCAAAAGAACAACTATTGTGTCCAGCTTGAGAGGGGAAAAAAATGTCAACAAGCTGTTCGGGAGCTGAACCAATTGACATGCTGAAAAGAGCTGAAATTACCATCGCTACAATAAAACCTAATGCGTCTATTGATTTGAATCGTAAAGACATCCATAGTCATATACGGTGTAGCTATTCACTATTTCTGCCTGATGGAGGTTCATCAGCTTCCATGTTGATCACATATTCCCCAGGCCCAGGTCTAAATGTACCTTGCAGTATTGATCTGAATGAAAACAACCTCGCATGTAGTCATTAAAGGTAATTGTGGCTGAATCAATAAGTGTATAACACAGGTCACAAAGAAAGGATATCAAAGATGATTTAGCTGTACGGCCTAGAGTATGCAGTCCTTTCACTTCGAGGAAGGCAGCTGCAGAGGCACACACAGCTTATTAGCATGCCTATTAAAAGCTTCATTGAGATTTTGGAAAAGACTCCTAAATGAGTTTAGAGCTTAATTGGGGGCATAAGCGCTTTCTCGATTTTTCCTTCCTGAATTTTTAAGCGTGGCAGTTTTAATTGAAGGACGCTGTCTCAAAGACGGGCTGTAAAACTTGGAGGTTTAGATCGCCGCTGTTGCCGTCGTGTAACTTTGGCTGTCATTAATCTTCACTGTCACTTCATAAGAAGAGGACAGAGAAACATAGGGAAAGTGATCCAGCTCGTGCTCAGGGTGACATTTATTAACTATTAATATACGCTGTACAGAGCTGGAGCGCCAATTTAAACGGACTGACAGCTTTGAGCCACTGGGATTGCTAGCGAGCAATCTTTGCATTTTGCCTGGATTTTAAGGTACTAAAAAAAAGGGGCTTATCAAAGCAAAAATCACAGAATAATGCACGGATGCAGTGAGATTCGCACTGAATTAAGGCACTGAGAGAGATTTTATCCGTTTTTTTTTTTGCTGTAGAGTGTTAAAAGTCAATTCTTCCCTTTTCATTGAGACATTTTACAGCACTCCATTACCCAGGAGGAAGTGTTCCCACTTTGTGGTCATCACATCATTATCCACTACCCCCTACCCCCTAGGCAAAATGAGGTGGCGAGAGAGCGAGAGCAAAGGCCAAACACAAGCGCAGCCTTTTAAACCTCTGCGTAATTAAATCTGTCGCTGCTAATCACTGCTGACCATTGCCATGGCAACGCACAGAGGGGTAATTAAGAGGGCAAATGAGATTTAAACTCAGGGGACAAAATTGATTGTGTCAGATACCATCCCAGCTCAAAACAGACTTAAATGACAGCGATCACCTTCGGAAAGCAGCATCAGAGACATCGTTTTCCTATACGCTCTCCTGTAAACCGTTCATTACCGTCCCGATCAGTAGTCACGGCTGGCGATCGGTGGCAGGCCTGTGGGAGGAAGCGTCTCTGCTTCTCTGTTGTCTCATGCAGCGCAGGTGGTAATTTGGAGCGCCGGGTCCCTCAGGTGCACGGCGCAACCCTCAGCATTTAATTCAGCTTCCCCAAAACAACCAGCAATTTTAATATCATTTGCACATGACACTTTTGTTTGTGCGGTGAAGCTTAATGTTGGGTTTGAGTTCCCAGTTCGGTTTGAAAAGCCGCCAGACTGGGACTTTTCTAACACAGTATGTAGGCGTTTGTATATTAGTGGGCAAGCTGTGAAATAATGGACTAAACTGAGACGGTGTCCTAGTACATACACATGGCACGAGAGCGATGCGAGGAGGCACGCTACTCCTGAGGGTTGGAAACATAATAAAGAGAAATCAAGGCATTTCTAACTTTAATTCTCTTAACTTGTCCAACCGACAAAGATTTGCTTGAATATTGAAGTTCACAGAGTGCTTTTAGGACTTAACAAGGAGCATTCAAGTCAAACTATTGATTTTGTAAAAACTCCTTTTATAATCCTTTGCTACACAATTGCACTTGTCCCAGTGTTTCACTAGTGCTTGGATACCAAGATACCAAGGTAGAAAGTTTTCTCAGTAGGCCTACACCAGAGCCATGATCGGACTGCCTGCTTCACGTCTGAAACGCCGGCCTCCCAGGAACTCCTTTAAGAGCCGAAACATCTGGAAATGGCCTGGAGCGAGATCAAGACTGTCGGCTGAGTTTCTGAAATGTCCAAGTGGTGTTGGTAAATGATTTTGTATACAAATGTGTCTCTTCTGCAAGTTGCCATGAAGTTATCTGTTGATTTTTTATTTTTTTTTAAGAATGAGGCATTCCACTCGTTGAATGTTCACGAGAACAACTGCAGTGGACTCTGATCCACCTCAGCCAGGATTGTCATTTATGGACATACGGCCTGCAGCTAAGAATCTCGTCACCATACTGTGCTCGAAGTCTTCTGTAAATGTCAAATGGTTTTACGCCTTCATTCACAAGGAATGTAATCATATGTCCCCATTTCAAGCCAGAGAATTAAAATGGAATTCTAGCATGATTGCCCAGATGTTTTAGAAGATTAACATCAATTGCTTCTTAAGTAGCACTGAAGGTTAAAACTTCATTGGAATAATAACACTCATCCGCTTTATACTGTACCACTCATCCTGTATAGGGTCGCAGGAGGCCTGGAGCCTATCTAGGGCAGGATGCACCATGGACAGGGTACCAGTATATCCTAAACACACACATTTATATCTTTGGACTGTGGGAGGAAACCCCGTAAGCATGGGGAAGAACACCAATCCTTCACACTCACAGACCCAAAGCGGGACTCGAACTCTCAACCCTGGGATAATAACATTCATGTAAAAATCTAGAGTTATTTTTTACGCCATTGATCTCATCGGTTTATAATCAGTGTTGGGTGACGTTACTTTTTAAAGTAACTAATTACAAAATTACTGTCTTTAAAAAATAGTTAGTTACATTACAGCGTTACTTTGTGATTCCTCATGCATGTTGTTTTAGTTAAGACCTTTATAATTATTCAACCATCATCACTCAGCGAAGTCTGACCCATAATCTGTTAACTACAAATACCCCTATCTCACCTACTCGGTTTTGCGCGGTGTTCGTAAGTACGGTCCATCATGATTCAGTTTCCATCTTTCCATCTTTACGATTCCGTCTTTCTGCGCGTCGGTCGCAAAACTTCGCGGAACGTTGGGCGGTCACTCGTGGCAGCTCACAGTGCTTAACACCGCTTCTCACCGCGAGTCAAACCGCATAGGTGAGATAGGGGTATAACAGCGGGAATAACAGACATGGGCAGGTTATCGGGGCGGGGTTTGTAGGACAGCTTTCACACACACACACTAACGGCTGTCTGGCTCATGGATTACATAAATTGTCTGAATAATGGATTACATTTTTGAAAATATAACTAAATAACTGAGTACTTTAATGGCGGACCTAACGCGTTAGATTACTCGTTACATCAAAAAAGTAATCCTAACGATACTTTGTAACGCGTTGAACCCAATACTGTTTATAATAAAGCTCACTAGGTAAACAAATAATCAATTCCTTCTGTCATTTATTAGATATGATTAGATATTCTGCATTCGTAGAATATTTTCTTGTGGTTATTTATGAATCCTATTTTTACATTGTACTGTATTTCTGAAACACTGTGCTAAAGCGCAATACATATTGTAACCTTTAGGTTTTCACTCTGAAAGTATGAACTGAGAAGCGCTGAATGGTTTTAAATATAGCTTTTAGTTCTAAAAGTGCAGGTTCAATGAAACTAGAATATTGATGTGTTACGTTTTTTGTAACCCATCCTATCGTTGTTACTATCCATGCAGAATAAGAGACAACAAATACTGTACCTCTAGATAAAGAGATATCTGCTCCCTGTATATTTATAACGTAGTCCCTTTTTTTCCATACAGCCAAGGTCTTGAAAGACCAAGAAAAAAAGTGATGGTATAAATCAATGTTCTGCTTCATGAGTCATGAATCAATACACTATATCAATATCCCTTATTTTATAAGTCTGGGTTTTTGATTTTCATAACATTGAAGGTTGCATTTTAATGCAACTAATATGGCGTGCAAATGTTATTGATTTTTCATAATGCTGGATAGTTTGTGAATAAGGAGTAGAACATCATGTATTGTTCACCCCAAGCACTTCTGTGATGCTATTTGCACTCAACAGAAAGAGATACTTTTGTCAGATTTTCGCCGCACTGCTTCTTGGCTTGACTGAAAAGTCTCCTCTACTACTGTAGGACGAGAAGCAGAGGAACCCATTTGGCAGACGACTCAAAGCCAATGTGTGGGAAGTTCTGCCTGGCGCTTTCAATCAAAAGACAAATGAAGAACACTGGTGGACTCTCGAGAGACACACAATGATGAGTACAAGGGTAACGGCGCCAGAGTAAACAAAACCCAAAACAAGTCTCTGCTTTCAAAATCCCTCATTTGGGCACATTTGATTTGTTTATGCCTTCCTTAAACTTGAGTTTAGTCCAAGAGGTGAGTCATGCGCCGGCTCCTGAGCCGCTGTGTGTAGTAGAAGCGACTGCTCTCCATGGCGCAACACCGCAAGGAGCTCTACCTCAGGGCTTAGTGATCTGTGTCATGTTTCCCAATCAGCCTGACTGGAATAGGAAAGCAGCCTGGACCCCCCCCAGTGGAGCTGAGCTCTGTAAAAAGCTCTGGCAACCGAGCACGCAGGTGTCAGAACATTTAAAGCCATTTTCTCCGGAGGGAGTGAGTGCAAAAAAAAAAAAAAAAATCCCTTCTTTCCAGGAAACCATTTGCATTCGAATTGCAGTTGGGCCAATAAGGCATATCGCCCTTATGTTCCTTATCATGACTCACTTGAAGGAGCAGAATGAGGTGTGGAGTGTGGAAGGGGATTTGTAGACTGCAGAGGTGGTGCAGGATCAGCAGTCTGCCTCAAATCCCAGAACATTGTCACCCCTGTGGCACAGAGACAGCCACGCTTAACTAGATCTGAGCCATTAATCTGTGAATTACAGATCATTGAAAGCATTATTTGAGAAATTTCTTCTTTTCCATCTTCTTCTTTTTTTTTTTTTTTTTTTAATAAGAAATGACTTATATTATTATGTATTACTCTATAAAGTCAGGCAGATTTTACAATAGGTGCAGATTTCACTTTTTTTTTTTCTAAAGGGACAGAGGTATGCCACCAAAGCAATCCATTATAAACCTGAAAAGCGATATCAATCAAACAGTTGAAATGTTGAACAGACCACATGACCCGTCATCAAGCAGACAGCTGAGCAATGACAATATCTATCTCAGACAATGATAGATGTAGCACAGGTAGGGTTATAATAGATGTATACTCGCATACAGTATGTGATTATATTCAAGCATTACTAAACATTCTGCTCAGCCTTAATGCAATGCACTAGTCTACAAGCATGCAGTTAAAAAAAAAAAAAAAAAGTAAATTAAAAATATGTTTACTTCATTTTGTCATTTTGTAGCTCACAGCTTTCATATATTTTGTATGAAATAGCTCTCTTTTTATTGCCCCTGTGGGATCTGCTCTCTGTAGGATTAGGCCCACCCAGCTGAGCCTCTCACCCAATTCACCAATCTCCCTCTCTAAAAATGGACCCAGTACACTTTCTGAAATGCACTGCAGCTGACTGATAGCCTGTGAGTGGGAATAAGCCTTTACTGGATAGGTAAAAAAAATAAGAAATAAAAAAACAAGCAATAGCATCAGGCTGTAACAAATCACATAGGGCAACTGGTAACAGTTATTCAAGATCACCTAGAGCTGTTTTGTGCTTTTAAAAGTTCTTTCCTTTAGTATTTTCCACCAATTTAATATTATTCTTTATTATTAGTGCTACAGCATATACAGAACATTGACCACCCCCACACACCCTCCCAAAAACATAAGTGCACACTGTAAGATTTCATTCGACCGCTTTTAGTCTTCGATTACGGCGCACAATGCAGTGGACAGTTCATGTGTGAAAATGGTTCCTCCTGCTCCTGGAACAGCGCTTTCAGTTGGAACATCCTCATGCCATCATGCAAGAAAAACTGATAACCTGATCATTTAGTACATTAAGGTCGTCAGCTGACTTCATTTTATTGCCACATAACGTTGCTGAGCCTAGACATGACCAACTGAAGCAACACCAGATCACAACACTGCCTCCAGAGTACAGGGGGCGCTATGCATGATGGTGCATAGATTCATGCACTTCGCTTCTTACCCCGATGCGCCCATCACTATGAATTAGGCTCAATCTGGACTCATCAGACCACATGACCTTTTGCCATTGCTCCAAAGTCCAATCTTTATGCTCCCTAACAAACTGATTTTTTTATCATACTAATAGGTGGTTTTCTTATGGCCACACAGCTGTTTAGTCCCATTTATTCCCATTGTTCATTTGGAAATGCTCTTACTTTTACTATTAAACATAGCTTACATTTTTTAAACAAACCATTGATTGATTTTTTTTTTTTACAATGTAACATCACCAAGCAATTACGTCATCTCGAACCACAGCATTTTCTCCAACCACAGTTGAAGGTTCAGCACTATCTTTCCAATTTTTAATAATGTGTTGGAGAGTTCTTAGCCAAATTCTAGTCATTTTAAATATTTAAAATCTGTCCTCTTTGCTTAGCCGTAAATGCAGGCCAGTAATTTGACGTGTGTTTATTGGTCAGGCAGTACAGTACAGTATATGCTGTTTTTGTATTGCTTTTATATATTTTTATTTATAACCATATTCCGCCATAAATATTAATTTATCAAATATCAACTCATATTAAGGTTAATTAGCTAACAACTTGCCTGGTTAAGAAAACAGGAAATTTGTGTTATTTAATGTCTTGAAATGACAGTTTTAATAATTATAGTTGGGTGGCTTGCTGTCTGAGTGGTTAGCACTGTCGCCTTGCACCTCAAGGATCCAGGTTCGATTCCCAGCCAGGTTGGATTCCCGCCTCTGTGTGCATGGAGTTTGCATGTTCTCCCCGGTGGGTTTCCTCCCACAGTTCAAAGACCTGCTGATTAGGCTAATTGGCGTTCCCAAATTGTGTGTAAGTGTGTGCCCTGAAATGGATTGGCACCATGTTCACGGTGTACCCCGCCTCGTGCCCTAAGTCTCGTGAGATAGGCTCCAGGCCCCCTGTACCCTAAAGACCGGTTAAAGTGGTATAGACGAAGAGTAAGAGAGTGAGTGCTTACAGTTGAACACATAGGCACTTGAGCTCAATGGTATCCTACGTTATTATAGGTGGAGAAAAACAGCATTTTTTATTTTGAAAATAAGATAAGTATGGTCCACCTAGAGACCATGTAGGCCAGTGGTGATTACCATTGCATTTATTCACATTTTATAGGATGGTAGGACCTCCAGTCAACATTCGCACGTACAGGCAATTTGTGAACACCAATTAGTCTAATCTGTACGTCTTTGGAAAGAGTACCCGTAGGAAACCCATCAAGCATGGGGAGAACATGCACACAGACCCTGAGGCGGGAATCGAACCCAGACCTTTGGAGGTACAAGGCAACAGTGCTAACCACTAAGGTGAGAGAGAGAGAGACCTCTGCAGTACTTTGGTATTATCACTTGCTCAAGCCATCAAGCCTGCTTGATTGCTCCCTGAATATCATGTACAGAAGACAGTTTCGTGACTGCTATTGACTTCTTCACCATAGTCTAACAGTTTTCTATTTTTTACACTAATATGGGCTAGAACTAATTAGTAAAATCACCTGGTTTGTAAACAGGGAGAAGTATAATACATGGCATATGTTGTCTTAATACTTTTGGCCGCAACCATATGCTTCAAGCAATTTTATCAGCCTTTCCTTAAACAAAACACTCACTTGAAAAAGGAGTGCTGTGAAGCTGCATTGCTCATTGCCATGGATTTTTTTTTTTTCTTTTTTTCGTCTCATGAGAAAGAAACAGCTATGGAAAGCAGATTAACCTGAAGGCATGACGAAACTATGCTGTCCAGCACAACCATGCAGGCTGAGCCACAAAATATTCCCAACCCGGTGAGCACTGTGGCACAATCTAAAGTCACTGGTAATTTGCCAGGAACAAACAAATAGTACTGCACACTGAGCTAGAACTGGCAGGAATACATTTCACAGGATATGAGAAAATATAAACCAAATAAAATCACTGTGTGAGCTGTACAGTTATATTGATAAAAATGCATTAATGCACAACACTTATCATTTAAATAATGATTTACCAATCAGTCATCAGTCTTAGCATGTTGATAACCATAATTAATCAGAGCATTATTGATTTGCCATAAAATACCTTCATTAAAGTGACTCTGAGATGGATTGAAATAAGATGCACAAGAGAATTGACGTTTTATCGTTGAAATCTGTCACTCCTAAATCCCTGAGCTTAGACACAAGCTATAAGTGGTGTTCATGTCAAACCCTGACTTTTGATGGTACAGAATAACAGAATGTTTCTCTAAATAATCCCTGCTACACTGATGCACTCATCCCAGTGTTTCACTAGTGCTTGGTAGAACGCAAAGCTGGAGCCATGGGTAGACTGCCTGCTTCACATTTGAAACACTGGCCTCTCAGGAACTCCTTTAATGGTGCAAACATGTGTAAATGACTTGGAATGAGGTCAGGATTGCGCAAGGGATGTGGAAATAACTCCCAGCCAAATTCCTGTAATGGACAATCAGGTTGTACTCTGGTACTTGATTTTGTGTACAGTACTCTTTTGCAAGTTATCCATCGATTTTCAAGGATGAATGTTCACGGGGACGACTGCAGTGGGCTCCGAACCACTTTCACGGACATACAGACTTCCTTAAAACATGTGTCTCTAAGAAAAAAGTGTCTCTAAGAAAAATCTAAGACATTTCATTAGAAGTCCTGGTTTGACTTGAACGCCCCAGGGTGCTGGTTTTTAAAGAGAAAACAGCAAAATGTATGATTATTTTTAAAGCTTCAGTGTTGCAGAAATACTACCAAAATTCTATATGAATTAATTACTTGATTAACTGTATTAAATTCAATAAAAAGGTGTATTTAGTTGGTTTAAATGATAAATGATGAATAATAGTAGAAAAATCAAATAATTTCCCCGTGCACTTCAGACACGGCGTCCTTGCTCCGCGACGTTCCCACAAAACCAGACGGACCTTTTTTCTGAAGAATAAGCCAAAAACAAGTGATTATGGGATAAAGGATTTTTTTTTGTTGTTATTGAGGAACAACTTAAGGTATTTTTTGTCCACTTTGAAACAGGGATGGTGGATTTCTCCAGGCTCTTTTAACTCATAGTGCTGTTTTCGAGTTATCAAGCTGTGTGTATCACCCTAAATCCCAGACTACATGTAGTGTACTAAAAAGTATGTGATGGTAATGGGTCATTTTATTTTAGCCCACTATTACTTTAAAATACATAAATACATACAGTACATAGGAATGAATGGGAAAGTGTATTACTAGGGTGTCAGGTCACTGCTATTGCTGTATGTCATGAAATTGATTGTTTGAGCCCCTGTAACTTTTTACAAAAGAATTACTTTGGGGTTTTGATGATGGAACATAAAGAAAATCACTCATATATCACATTCAATTATATACCAGTCTGTTTCTTAAAAAATATCAGGAACATTAGACAGATTTATACTGCCATTGTCTGACATTTGACAAATGACACTTACTGTACATTGCACAATTGTGAGTTCTTTTCCTGCAACCTCTTGCAATTTTATATATATTTTTTTTGTGCCAATTACTTGTTAATATCACACGATTCTGTTTCCAGTAATCAAACCAATATGAGCACATGCTGCAGTGTTTAAAGTAGGAATATAACCTACTGTACCTCTGGGAGAATGCTTATTCCGAACAGTAGGGGATAACCTAATAAGCAGTAGAATTAAGTCTCCCTAACTCACTTCTGAGAAAAAAATTGCAAGATAAAGGTTAGAAAAAGCAATTGCACGATAAATCCGTGTAATATTTAAGCTTCCATACCATTCAAAGGAAAGGAACTATAATATACATATTAAACTGATCTAGTAATACATCACAATACCACACATGGCAAATTATTGCTTTGTGTTCAACAAAAGCCACACTTCTTATAATACAAGTAGTAATATAAGCAAAAGTATGTGGACACTTCACCAGGTAACACATACTGTATATTATGTTTTTCCACCAAGTTTTTGCTACAAGTTGGACGAACTCAATCGGGCAGTGGTGGCGCAAGCAGTTGGGGCTTGGGTTACTGTTGAGATGGCCAAAGACTGTGGGAGGAAATTGGAGTACCCGGAGTAAACCCATCAAGCACGGGGAGAACATGCAATCTCCATGCACACAGATGGGGGAATCAAACCTGCCCGATTGGGAAAGTGAACCCGGGCGCTGGAGGTGCAAGGCAACAGTGCTAACCACAAAGTCAGCATGCCGCCCGCTTCTTTTGACCAAAATGTTTTAATATTATACGCTGTAGCATTACAATTTTCCTTCACTGGGAATCAAAGATAAAAGACCCAAACCTCTTATGGCCTGAACCTCCATGAAGACATGGACTGCTAGTGTTAATGCGGGAAATCTCAAGTGGCCTGCGCTCTGACCTCAACCCCCACTGAACACCTTTGAGATGAATTGAAACATTGAATGCAGCGAGGCCTCCTGACATGACATCAGTGCCTGACCTCCAATCTTCAGTCTTGT
The DNA here is from genome assembly GCA_030068275.1 of Clarias platycephalus. NCBI lineage: Eukaryota > Metazoa > Chordata > Actinopteri > Siluriformes > Clariidae > Clarias > Clarias platycephalus. The sequence continues at coordinate 4,988,446 of JAQQZT010000011.1, forward strand.
GGTTGAATGGACATAAATCCCAACAGTCACGTTCCATAATCTTATGGAAAGCCTTCCCGCAGGAGATTGTTATAACAGCAAAGCGGGAATCGACTCCATGTTAACGGCCATGGGATTTTAATGGGCACATATTAGTTTGACAGTCAAATATGCACATACTTTAAACCATCAATAATTTTGCCTGTACCACAACATTAATTAACCTCAATAATGGGTCCAAACTAAGACCCACAGGTAGGTCACTCATGCCTAACATACAGCAGAGCACAAAAAAAATCCAAGAAGTGTGCTAGAAAGGATTTAACCATAATCCACAATCCTGTAGTTGAAAAGCCTTTAAAAAGCCATTGGAACCTATTCGTCAAACTTTGAAAGTGTATTTGTATGGGTGACTTGCATGTTTATCTCTGAGCACACACCACACAGTGCATCATGCTTGAGTGAACAGGAAACGAGGCACAGTAGGAGACCTAGAAATCCATATTACTGTTACTAAAGAAGGATCTTCAGAGTCGAGTCCCTGTGAGGCACAGATGAAGGTGAACGAATCTCTGATGAGGACATATGAATAAAAATGGCGGAGATAAGCTTTGACACCCAAAAGAGGATCAAAAAAGAACCAGACTGAAAATAGCAAGGAAGAAAGAGCTTTTTTAGATAGATGTTTTCAAATAAGCGCGTGACCCTCAGTGGAGGCATTGTTAAGATATGGCACATCCAGACCATAAGATTACCCTTCCCCATCATAACTGCTTTTTGATTTCTTCTATTCTATCTCCTCATTACGGTTACTAAATATAAAGAAGAATGAATACTTGACGAAATGATGGTGACGTGTGTCAAAATATTTAATGGCTTTGTGAAAATATATGGAGAGGGATTTAATTCAATTACTCTTTTCAGGCCCTTTAGTGATTTTTTTATATGTTGTAAGGTGTTGGACTGCTGATCAAAAGGTTTCCATTTCAAGTCCCAACCCCCACTGAAATAATTGATCTATCTCCAGGGAGAAGTGTACTCGTTGCATGATGTGCCCATTGGCATGTGGTCAGCCCCTTCCCCCGTCAAGGCTAACTCCAGCGTTTGCTTAATGTTGAATTTTACTACTAGCACAAATTTGCGGCATGTGGCAGACGCCCTTATCTGAAGCGACTTACATTTTTCATCAATATACATGTAAGCAGTTGAGGGATAAGGGTCTTGATTAAGGGCCAACAGTGGAAACCTGGGGGTGCTTGAACATGGGACATTCTGATCAGCAGTACAAGACCTTAACCGCTGAGTTACACGAGCCGCAATTTCTAGACCCTTAGGAGAATCCCAGGAGACTTAGGGCTGGAGAAATACTATTTTAAGTATTAGATATAAATACACTATTTTAATAGCAAATACAAAATTTGGGGGAATTTTGTGAAATCATTGGTAGATCTCAAGTTTGAATCCTGGTAATACGCCACAGCTGTCTAAATGGCTAAACTTTCAATGTGGAGCGGGTGGCATACTTACCCTCTTGTCAATCTAGGTTTTACAGCCAATTATACTGTAGGCATCTGTGTGCTGATGTATTCAGACGTGGGAAGACATTTTCCTCCTTCCAAAGCTACTTGGATGAGTTGTGAAACGTTTTAAAGCAACAAAAAGAAGTCCAGTTAACATGACTCAACTTTCTTGAACCTTCAACAAGCACACACACACACACACACACACACACACACACACTATGGGCAATTTGGGAAAGCCAATTAGCCTAATCTGCACATCTTTGGACTGTGGGAGGAAAATGGAGTACCCGGAGGAAACCCACCAAGCAGGGGGAGAACATGCAAACTCCATCCACACAGACCCAAAGGTGGGAATCAAACCCAGACCCTGGAGGTGAAAAACCACAGTGCTAACCACTAAGCCGCCATGTTATACAGTACAGGCAATTTGATAGAGGCAAGCAACCTACACATCATGTCTTTGGACTGTGGGAGGAAACCAGAGTACCTTGAGGAAACCAACAAAGCATGTGGAGACTCTAAGTCACTGTGTCAAGATGACTTTATTTGATTAATACAGAATTTAATCATGGAGTAATTCCTGTAGTAGAAAGTTAACATTTCAGTACATACTGGTAAAGGAAAATAGCAAACCTTGGAGTGGTGTTGGCTCTGCTTCAAGTCAGGCAACAACACAATACTGTCACTGATTATTTTCCTATAACAACACTACCTGCTATGTTTTATCCGTTACATAGTAGACATTTTAAGTGACTTAACCGGATTCCCCTAATGTAACAGTTATGATTTTGTTTTTTGTTGTTTATTGGTTGTTTTTAATATAAACTAGGGCGTATTTGCTGGAATCCCTGAAATCAATCCCTGAATATTAGAAATGGCAAACTTTATGAAACTCTAGCAAACAAACTTCGGTTTCTTTTCCGACATTACATCAGGTTGAATGAAGCTTTGCATTGCATCAACTGAGTTCCTCTTCCTGTCAAACAGAATATGCAAGTTTAAGGAAAAGCTGCTGTTTATAAAATTACCAACCTCAATGATATTGTTTGTCTGGCTGAGTAGTTTCACTTGAGTTGCACTTGCTTCATCATACTCATTATATTGTATGTATCATCGTTGCTTATTCACACCCAGATGGTGAGCCAAATGCTGCATTCTGATTGTTCTTCATCTCTTCATGAATATCTCATATGGCACATACTGTACGCTGCACTTCACTGAAACACCTTTATTCAACATTTGCTTCTGAAAGTGAGGATTTTCAGAAGCTTTCAAAATGACTCAATAATTTCACCATGATGATACATTTACAACCATCAAAGCTCGATCCTTTCAAAAGTGTGCGTGAAATTTTGTTTCTGTACTGCAAGGATGCATCACAACTGTACCATTTCTAAAGGAAAAAAAAAAAAACAAGTGCTGTATTTTGCTAATTACAGCAGAACTGGGTAATAAAAATATGGAAGCCTTATCCAGTGAAATTCACAAAGTTTATTCACAAATCTGCCTTGAATACAAGAAATCACTTCATAGTCCTAGTGTATTTTCTTGCCTGAATGTAAATATCCTTTTCTGCAAATTGATGCAAGATTTAAGATAGACGTACTGTATAATTAACTCAGTCATAGCAAGGCAGCGCAAAAGACAACGCTGTATTGGGTGTATGAAAGGGTACAGCATACTACTTTATAAACATCATCCAAAAAAGGTTGCAAAGTTCAGCAGCGAGTGAGTCTATGCGAAAATCCTCCTCTGCCAACAGAGCAATTTATTTTCATTACCCTAAATCATAAGATCAATACAATGGTAAATAGCCTCTATTTATCTTACCCGAAAATATATATCGCACTGCTGGCAAACACCATGCATAAATGGGAATTAGATGCCATACATTACAGGATGTACTGTGTATAATGACTAATGATTAAAATTTGGGCTGGAGAGCAGCGTTGACTAAAATACCAATAGCCCTAACTCTAGGGATGGTTTGGCATTTCTTAGATGCACATCTACAGTGTTTGCATAGAGCCTGCTCTCAGACAGCGATCTATCCTGTACATGTAGGTGTAAGGCTCTGTGCTGCTTGTGACAGTACTATTGATGAGTTTAACTAAAGTTAACCAACTTCCTAATTTGTGATACTGATTATTAATCTCCCTGGTGTTTTAAATCATCAGCCTCTGATGAGATCGATCCTGTTTGAGGACAAAAACTACCTAAAGATTAGCCCAATGCACAAGAATGAAAGTATTAAATTGCAGATATAAGAGGACAGCTGGTGTAAACAGCATGGCTAGCATTGCCAAACCTTTCAAAGATTAAAAAACAATAGCATAAAGGTTCATTTTAGCATACAGAATGGTATAAGGAAACAAACCTGAGGCTGAATTCTTTCTAACCCAGAATGCTCTGTAGATTTATTCAGCCAGTTGGTGATTGATGTGTCAGATGATTATCTCATAGATTTATTCTCCACTGGAGATGATGTACAGCGGCACAGTGCTGTAGTGGTTAGCACTGTCACATTGCACCTCCAGGGTCCGTGTTCGATTCCTGCCTCCAGTCTATTTGCAAGAAGTTTGCGTGTTCTCCCCATGTTCTTGGTGGGTTTCCTCTGGGTACTCCAGGTTCCTCCAACAGTCCAAAGACAGCTCAATGGTCGGTCAGGGGAAGCTCAGTAGTTGGATTAAAGACTGGATGGTTCCAGGGTCAAACCCCACCACCAAGTTGCCAATGTTGGGCCTTTAAGCAAGGTCCTTAACCCTCAACATGCTCATATGTACATATAATGAGACACAAATGTAATTTGCTCTGGATAAAGATGTTTGAATGGTTTCAGGGAAGTAAGCTGAATATAGAAACAGGCAGAATAATGTAATCTGATAATCTTAACATATGGTATACATTTATTACCTTTATTTTAATAACTTTATAATCAATCTAATTTAATCAAACAACAAAACAAGTACATAGAAACTTTTAGAATATAACAAGATCAAATGAAGACCCAAGTATAGAACCGAGAAATTGTTGAGCACCCACCTAGAGATCTGAAATTTGCCAAGACATACAGTACAGTATGTAGGTTTTTGTTGAAACTTAGGATAATCTACAGAAAGGCTTGAAATTTTAACACAAAAAGGGTACAGTATACCTCCAATGGATACACCTCCAACCTCCATTAGCCTATATCAGAAGCTTCCAAAGGAATGACATAATTTTCTGGAATTTAAAGATTGACACAGACCATACATGGTTGTCAAAATGCACATTACATGTGTAAGAATTTATGTTAAAATGAAGAGGAAAAATTAAATTAAGTCACTATAGCAAATACAATGTGTTGTATAAACATTGAAATAGTTGAACTAGGCTGATCCTGTGTACACGCCCATCTTTGGCAGACATGAATATTAATGAATATGTAAATGCAGTGGTCACGTGACATCAAAACAAACTCAAATAAGTGAAGATTTTTTTGGCAGATTCCGTAAAAAGTTTGCATCTTTTTTATTAATTTTTTTGCGAGTTGTGCCATGATGGTTGTTTTGAAGAAAATTATAATGAGCTCTCAAATCACATGACCTCAGTACCATGGAGGGGAGGTTGGGCCTAATTAGCATACTAACATACAGGCTGAACAAAAGAATTTTTCAAAAAAAGAATTTGCAGATAGATGTGAAAGGCCATGACAATAACGGTATCGCACGTCATTATAATGAATATTCTTCTTATTTATTGTGTAAAGTTGTATGTGTTGTGTAGATCAATCTTTAACAAGCTGTTTAAAGGCACAATCAACTGAGTGTACGTAAACTTCTGCCCCAGTGAAATTGCTAAATAATGAAATAATTCTAAAGGTCCATGAACTCATTTTTTTTGTTGGTCTCTGAATAAAGGGGTTGCAGCCTGTTTTGTTTATCATACTTGGTATTCAGAGGAAACACAGAATGAACTATTCTGTAAAAAATGAATAATCATGAATTCATACATTATTAAATGCTAACAGTTTCATTGTCAGACATTTTTAGAGATTAGATTTTACCCACCATATCAAATATCATGACCACACATAACTGGTAGTTATCCTAAATCCCTATTTCCTCAAGGTCCTAAATGGTGTCATATTATTAAAGACTGTCATAAATAAAGGATGGCCAAAATGTCAATATATTAGAGCATTTTTATTAAACAGCTTAACAAAGCGAGACTCTGATATGATTTTCAGTATTATAATGCATATTCTGTACATACAGGGTATATGTACACACACCATCCACTTTATTAGGAACACCTGTACTGCTGTACGTGCGTTCCTTAATAATCCAGCCTGTCAAGTCATCTTGTAGCCGCAGCTCTGTGCAAATACTCATGCAGGTCAAGAGCTCCAGATAATGGTCAAATATCCAATATCAGAATGGGGAGAATGTGATCCCAATTGGTTTTGAGTGAGGCATTGTTGCTTGTGCCTCACATGCTGGTTTGAGTATTTCAGAAATTGCTGATGTGTTTCTATAGATTACACAAAATGGTCAGGAAACAAACAACATCCAGAACTGCAGACAGGAATGCCCTGTTTATGAGACAGGGTTGAGGATAATGGTTGACTAACTGTGCACTTTTAATCTAACGTGTTGCTAAATATTTATTTATGGGGGGGAAAAAATCAGACACTCCAAGACTGCCTTCCGTTAGCTTTGATTATGGTGCGCATTATGGTGGTGAATTCATGTGTGAAATAACTCCTCATCCTCCCAGAACCACTCTATCACAATCCTGGAGTCCTGGTACTGTATATCCTTGGTCCATCAGGGAAGAAAAACTCCATAGATGTAATAATCAGTCATTCAGTATATTCAGGTCATCAGCTAATTTCATCTTATTGCCACATAACGTTGCTGAGTCTAGACCTGAGCAACTGAAGCAACCCCAGACTATAACACTGTCTCCAGAGACTTGTACAGCAGGAACTGTGCATGATGGATGCGTCGCTTCATGTGCTTTCCCTCTTAACCCTCCATTCATGATTTTTTTTTCTGACTACAGCTGTACTCTGTCTGCGAAAAAGAAATTTTTTTGTGTGATTTAGTGTTTTCTAAATTTTTTTGTAGGAAACACTCTCTCATCTTCTATACCGCTTTATCCTGTATTCAGGGTCACAGCGGACCTGGAGCCTATCCCAGGAGACTTAGGGCACGAGGCAGGGTACACCCAGGACAGGGTGCCAATACATCACAGAGCACATACACTATGGGCAATTTGGGAACGTCAATCAAACTAACCTACATGTCTTTGGACTGTGAGAGGAAACCGGAGTACCCGGAGGAAACCCACCAAGCACGGGGAGAACATGCAAACTCCATGCACACAGAGACGGGAATCGAACCCGGACCCTGGAGGTGCAAGGCGACAGTGCTAACCACTATACCACCATGCCGCCTTTGTAGGAAACAGTGAATCACAAAAAAAATACTTTAGGAGGTCTGATTTCACAGACATGGCCACATGCCTTCCATGAATTTGAAGATTCAGCACAGTGATTACAGGTTTTAATAATGTGTTGAACAGTTGGTAACCCAATTCCAAAAATTCAACTCTCTTTAATTGTTTTCTCTTTGTAATTGATTGACTTCTTGTCATGCATTGTATAAAGTATGCACTCTAAAGAGTATTAGTAAAAACAATACCAACACTCATTTTCACTCAGTGAATTGTATTCAAATGCACTGACTACAATAACTTTTTCCTCTAGTATTTCAACAACTGGTTTCATCACGTCACTGCAATACAGTTTGAAAACCCATTTTTAATCTCTGTTTGTTTGTTTGTTTGTTTGTTTGTTTGTTTGTTTGTTTGTTTGTTTGTTCATTAGCATCACGATGGCATAGTGCTCAGTGCACGGTGGCACTGTCGCCTTGCACCTCCAGGGTCTAAGATTGGATTCCCATATTGGGTCTGTGTGTGTGTGGAGTTTGCATATTTTCCCCGTGCTTGGTGGGTTTCCTCCCACAGTCCAAAGATATGCAGATTAGGTTGATTGGTGAGTGTTTGTGTGTGTGTGTGTGTGTGTGTGTGTGTGTGTGTGTGTGTGTGTGTGTGTGTGTGTGTGTGTGTGTGTG
>JAQQZT010000011.1:5048604-5062845 GCA_030068275.1 Clarias platycephalus
AACCCTTCTCTTGCCACACTCCTGTCTTTCATTCTGCTGCTGATATATATATATATTAAAAAAATATATATATATATATTAGTTTATTTATTATTTTTTTTTTTTTAGTAAACCTTCAAGGCGTTTCATTACAAGGGGAAAACAGGCAGTTTAAGCAGAGTGGAGGTTTTAAGATAAGTATGGAACTTTTTTGGTGGTGTTTTATTACATTAGACATTTATGTTGTTATTCTAACATGTCCCACGTGAACTCTTCCTCGGGAGCGCGCACAAAGAAACTACCCAACTATGAAATGTGTAAAGCAGCTCAGTATTTTTAGCTCGCCGCGAATTAGACGAAACAAACATGTAGAAACTGTAGAGAAGCTCAGAGCGGGTACTTGCCTCCGGGGGTGGTGGAGAAGACGGTGCCGCCGGGGGTCTGGCTGTAGGAGTCGGACAGGGCGGACCAGCACTGCTTCTGCGGAGCGCGGCTCGGGATGGGGCAACTGGACGACGCGTCACAGCTCGACGACATGATTAGTACTGAGAGGAGGCGAAGACTGAGCGAGGACGAGTAGGTCACACTGAAAAGTTTGTGCCGCGTTGTTGTTGTTGTTCCGGGTTTCCCAGGAGCAGTTACTTAAACGCGCGCGCGTGCTGGTGCTCAAGCGCACACACAGTGCTCATTCGTGCACGCACGCGCGCTTTATTGGAACCTGTGCCGAGGGGGCGGCGCCTAATTATGACGTAATGTTTTGAAACGTGAGGCCAGTGCAAATAAACTACCGAGGTGAGATCAGCCGTATCGGTGTTGTGAAACGGTGTCACACCAAGGATGTTTATATATAAAATTTTCCCTCAAAAGAAAAACACTATACCTGATGAGACGAAACTTTTGCATGTAAAAATTTCCTTTTTTCCAGAGCTGATAGTGCCTCTACTGCAAAATGCATTAAATCCCCCATCCATTCCATCCATCCATCCATCTAGGAACCTCTATAGTCCTACTGGAGGCCAGTAATGATCACCACTGTATTTATTCCCATTTTTACGAATACGATAGGACCTCCAGTCAATTTTCACACACAACAATTTGGGAACCTGCACGTTTTTAGACTGTGGGTGGAAACCGGAGTACCTGGAGGAAACCCAGACCCGTAGGTGGGATTCGAACCTGGACCCTGGAAGTGCAAGGCCACAGTGCCTAACCATCCATCCATCTAGGAACCTTTGTAGTCTGACTAGGAACTGACTAGGGACTGTGGTAGGACCTGGATGCACACAAAACTACGGGCACTTTGGGAACGCCATCTAGCCTAATCTGCATGTTTTTCGACTGTGGGAGGAATCCCACAGCTCAAATGTTTTATGAATCTATGAACTAATCAATTTATGAACTAATCTTTTTAAATATTTTAAATATATACTATTCATCTATATAGTTAAATTCCTTTAAAAAAAAAAAATAATAAAATAAAAACACTGTCATTAGTTACAGGCCAGGGGTTTTTGAGAATAACCCACATACCCCAGAAAGCATAATATTAAACATGTTTGATTTACCAATCCCAAGTGTGACCCAAAAGGTATTCAGCTATATTTAGACTAAGAATACATCAGCTTTATTGACATTACACACAGATACTAATATGTACTATACGGTACAATGCACATCCTAGCTTGGAAGGAAGTTGAGGTCAGACTGCAGGCTCAGCCGTAGAACAGCGTCCCAGACTGGTTCACGGTCACCACGGGTACCATAGCACCTGGAGAATCGTCCGTTTTCTCGAAGGTCAACTTCAGTGATTGTGAGCACATTGTAATTAAAATCAAAGGTAACCTTCTACAGAATAATTATTATAATGAGTATGTAAACTGCAACAATTTTATTTCAATAGTTTAAGCACTTTCTTCTTAGATGGCCTCTAGTTGCACGTTTTCAGTCAGGAAGTACAGTGAGTCGTGGTTACCCGTTTAAACCTGCTTTCTCAAATTCATGCACAATTATTTATATCCTATCAATAAATTGCTCATGGTAATCATCAGACAAGTATTATTATAGGGCTGTTAAAAACATTGAAATTGTATTCCTAGAATTATCTCTATGTGAACATCTCAATTTACCCCCGGCTTAAGATTTATAACGTTAAAGTGTAAATGTGCAAATTAATAAAAATTTAGCTTGGTGGGTTTTCTCTGGGTACTCCAGTTGACTCACACAGTCCAAAAAATAAGCAGATTAGGCTGACTGGCATTTCCAAATTGCCCAGTGTGTGTGTGACTGTGTGCCCTGTGATGGATTGGCACCCTGTCCAGGGTGTACCCCGCCTCGTGCCCCAAGTCTCTGTATGACCCTGTACACACAATAAGTAGTATACAAGTTGAAAATCCGTATTTTAATCTTCAAAGTAGCATGTTGGTTTGGTGACTGATAACTAATAAGTATCAGGTCATTTTTATTATATCCAGGCAAAAATTTATTCATATTATTATTTTAATAACCAAATAAGCTAATTTTAATGTAGATTATTAATGAGCTAGTGTTGGCCATACCCAGGAATACTAACCCTAATCTTATGTTTTTCCAATTTCAGTATGCATGGGTAAAAATTAATTTGTTTGCAGTATTTAAGTTTATACAGTACAACTTTAAAGTACCATTTCTATGGAGATTTTCAGATCTCAAAAGGGGAAAAAAGACCATTTAGAGTTTTGGTTGTTTTGTTTCTAGTAAATACCATTTGTATTTGGGTTTTGTTGCTTGAGGAAGTTTGGAGCCTTGTTTTTCTTCCCCCTTTCTCACTGTGGCAGATTGTAAAATGTGTGTAATTGCACCCCCTGTCCACACAGGTGTGCATTTTGCAATATAAACATCCTGGATCACCACGGCAAATCAGAGGCATGACTCCACTTGTGTACATTTCCAACTTTTTATTGAATATTAAGGTAAATATTTCACATTAATACAGGCTACATAAAGTAGAGCCACTATACGACATGAAATTTACTCTCATTTTAACCCTTTTTCAGTATGTAAACAATTATACATGTATTTACCACTCTAAAAGGTCTGATTTCTCTCGTTTGTGTAATCATCTAGTTCTTGGCCAGGTATAAATAGCGCACTGTCCTATCGAGCCCTGCTGACCAAGAACGCTTTTACGTGGGGCTTAAATGTCAAAATGGCTATACTACTCAAAATGTATCCTGTTGAACAGGCAATCGATTTGTTCATAGACAGCGGTAAACACGTTAAAGCCGACACTGGATTCTCCCTCACATTCTCTCACTCACTCTTTTTGTTAGGCACATCAAAGGTGTCCGTCTCTCAAATTTCATGAAACTCTGTTTAACTTTTAAGGGGACACGCCTAGGTTAACGGTTTGGTAATTAGGTAATTATCTTGTTCTTTAACGTGTATGTCTTGTTACTGCTCCTATGCCTCTCAGTCTCTAGGTTTGTGTTTAGTTGATGTGATTCAGATGCACATTTCCCACATGCGGGGCCCAAGTCCCAGGCCACACCTGAAAAGACAAGGCAACCAGAAGAAAAAAAAAGGCGATTATTTTACAAATAGAGGTGAATTAGTTACCTTCCCACTAATACTTTAAATGTGCTGCAGATTTTGCTACAAATCTCTAGTTCTTGTTAATTGTCAATAAGGCCACTCAGTACCATTACCTGCTGTGGGTCTGAATTCTCAGCTGAACTGGGGACGACTTTTAAGATGGGGTTCCAGGCGGGGTCAGTTGTGTGGAGCCCATTATACATGGGGCCTCCAGGAGCCTCGGCCATCTGTGGGTGAGGAGGGATCATTGCTCCTCCATACATCGACATCGGCAACCCCTAATCACGGAGAAAAAATAAGCACCTTAAAAAAAAAACGCATCTGAACGCATCCTAACACAGACCTCGTATCAATTACACATTACTGCAAATTTCACTTTTATAACCAGCTATATACGTCATGTTTTACAAATGAGGAAATTCAAGGTTGTTAAAGTCTTAACCCTTTCAGGCTCAAATTAAGTTTTTGTTGCTAAAGGACAACCAAGTCCTGCAGTGGTACTTCTGAGTAAAAAAAAAAACTCATTAAATATGTATCTGGGGTATTTCCCTCTGGGAGTAATAAGGTAGTTAGTTTTTAACTGTTGCAAATCAGCAACGCCTGCCTTGAAAGGGTTTTAAAAAGGTTTTAAAAGTTCTCAAAGTTCATTGATGTATTTTCAAAATTTTACAGTCTAAAATTTGTCAACACTGAAGCAAGGCAGAAAACTTTATGCTGGAAGCAATATCATGGCAAAAATACACCCCTGGTGTTCTGTCCTGGAAATTTGTGATTGCATGTTTTTTTGCTTACAATATTTTCACATTATTAAAGATTTGACAGGCACATTATGACTTAATGTCAGTAATTTAAATAGTGCAAAAATAGTTTATTTCCTCATTCGAACTTTAAGGGTTTGCCTTTAAGGGCATGCAATAAAGGAAATTATATAGAGTGCGATGACGAGACGTCACACTGTTCTCAGTGCCATGCAAACCTTTGGAAAATCCATGAAGTTAGTGGGCATGGGCTGGTGAAAGGTGTTAGATGGAGCAACGATGCCCGTGTCATCTCGCTCCATAGCCTGGTGCTGGGAGAACGCCGACTGCTCCTGCAGCTGCTGGTGCATCACGGGTCCTCCCATCATAGGCTGAGACCAGCCTGACATCGCCTCTGTCATGAGGAAATAAGAGTTTTAAATGTTAGTTTGTAATATAACGCTGGCACGAATCCGGAATGGAATCAAATCATTTCCTCTCAAGTTTACTCACCGGAGGCACTGCCCACTCCGAAAGACCAGATGCCACCCTGTCCGACTGGCGGCGTGTAACTGGTGGGCAGCATGGTGTGACTGACTGAGCCGGTCTGTCGGATCCGAGCCAGGCGCTCTGTCCCGATGGGCGGGGGCACTTTGCGGTCCTGCTGACTGGAACTGCTAGGCTTGGCTTGGATCAGTGCGGGTGTCACGGTGGACGTGCACAAAGGAGAAGATGCTCCTGATGAGACCGAGGGCACTGGAGACTCACCTAAGAAAAAGAAAGAAAAGAAAAAAAAAACGCAGACGATAAAATCGATTTTTTTCAAGAACATCCTCTTGCTTGTCATTTTTACAGTTATGCAAGATGAAGGGACGGCTCTACAACATACAGGACGTGGAGGCGCTCCAAGGATGAGGGGAGAAGTGCTGGCGGCTGAAAGAGGGCGTTCCTACGGGAGCTGGGCCCTGCAGGAAAACGGGGCTGGCCGACATGCTTGTGGCAAAGCTGGTGAGCGCGGTGGAAGAAGAGATGGAATTGCCTGAGGGGTCCATGGGGTGAATGCCTAAGGAATAAACAAGCAGGCCAAAGGATCACAGATACTGATGAGCTTACTTTAACGATCACAATAAGATCACAATAGTTTAAATTAGTAAAAAAAAAAAAAAACAGGCACGTTTTAGAGCTAGGATAGGATTGTAAAATTGGATACCCAACAGAATGACAGGGGAATGAGGGCTGTCGGAACGAATTTAACTATTCAAATACAATTTGCATTCACCAATGTAATGTGGAAAAAACTTTAAATAATGTCACCATGTTTCTACATGTTTCAATTCAACAGTTGAAACAAGAGTAAAAGTTAACTTCTGTAAAACTTTACTCCGTTTGGAGTAAAAGTTAACTTCCAAACGGATTATAAGCGTCACTTAGGTCAGTCAAAAACATATACAACGTATACAGTCTGCTACATAGGTTCCCAAAGCTATTGTGTTAGTCAGTAATGCTTTAAATAATATAACTTACTGTGATACTGAACACGCAACGTAGCCCTAGCGGACTCACCAATGGGGCTAGACACGACTCGTTGGGAGGTGCAGCGATATCCTGGGGCCTTGGAGCCATCAGGAGGGGGCATACTGCTCTCCATCTGCCCCATCCCTCCCATGAACGCAGGTGGGGCACTGAAGGGCTGCTCTGGCGGAGTGCGAGTAGGAAGGTGACAGGCCCCCCACACCTGGTTGTTGCCCACCTGGTTGCTGTCGAAGATACTTGAAAAGTGATTGAAAAGAGCCGCGGGACCGAAGTTGGGTGGCAGCTGCGCTTTGCCGCTGTGAAGGTGCACCTGTGAGCCGTTTATCATGCCCATAGTAGAGGATATCTGAAGTGAAGGGGGTGGCATGTTAGCCGTGGCTAAGCTAGGCTGGGCAGACTGCTGCTGCTGTTTAAGGGGCTCCTGTGTTGCACCCTGGGGCACGAAAACAGACTGCTGCTCCTGCAAAGGGGCTCCGGGTCCCATGGGGTAGTACGTCGTCGGGGGTTGTAAGCGGGTCGACACCCCAGATGCAGCAGGTGTGGCGTAGTGAGGTAAGGTGCTGCTGGTGTTTGCAACCGTGCTGCTGACCGTGTTGGGCGGTACAGGACGAGAGACGGACAAAGACGCGCCCGGTTGGACTGAAGAAGAGGAACTTGGTTCTGTGCTGGAGGTGAAGGGCAAGGGCAGCTGCTGTCTGCCCTCGGGCTGGACGGGCAGTGCAGGCTGTGCAGAAGGAGACGCAGGGAAGTGCAGAGGGGTTGAGGGGCTGGAGCCCTCACACGGGGCGCTAGACACGGGAACGGCCAGATCAGCCACCGATTTCTCTTTAGCAGGCGTACCAGTGGGAGCGGACTCTGTCTTCAGGACTTGAGTATGCTGTGTAGGTGGGGCAATGGAGGCAGGCATTGGAGGAGGAGTCGTCGGAGTGGTGGGAGCACAGCTGATGGGAGCGGGAGGGACCTGCGAAGCAGGGGTGCTGCTTGCGGTGGTGGCGACGGCAGGTGCCGCTGTAGGCTTGGGCTCGGCGGAGAAGAGCTGCTTCCTTACCGAGGTTGGTGTAGGTGTTTTGGAGGGGACCGTGCTGGGGGGAGAGGCAGTGGAACCAGGGGCAACGTTAACATTTGACATCGGGGCAGGGTGCTCGACTGTAGCGGGGACGGAGCCGGAAGGACGCGGCGGCGCGTTGCCGCTGTGTTTGGGGGAGCTGTTAGCGCTGCCAGGGCTCACGGGGCGCACGGGGAACGGCCCCCACGTGTTGGGCGAGGGAGGGAACGTGCCACCAAACTGTGCCATCGGCAGGCGCGGGTGACGGATCTGGTGCATGGTCTGCGCTGCCAGCAGAGCCAGCTGGGGGTGCGTGTAGGCCAGCGGTGGCAGAGAGACGAATGGAGGTCTAACACCTGGTGCCATGCTTTTGCCCATTTTGCCAGACTGCTGAGTGGTCGAGTTGGAGGACTGGAAGGACACGCTGGACGAGGGCACGACCGACGACAGGCCTTTCGAACTGGCCGCAGTGGTGCTGGTAGCCCCTGTGGAGGTGGTGTAAGTAGAGCCGATTTTGGTGTTGGTGCCAGGCTGACGGATGTGGTTGCGAGGTATCAGGTCCTCTAGCTCTTTGGCAGGGTCCTGGATAAGCGCATTGATCAACTGAACGGCGTGTCGCGTGGACTCTGTGCCACCTCTGGAAAAACAGAGCAAGTGTGTAAGGGATTGGATTTATAATATATGATGAGTGTAATTACTTACACTTTTATATAATTGCTATAATTACTCATTTAAAAAAAAAAAAAATTATCAATTAAAATGAACGCACCTGATGGTGATCATTCTCTCGCCGTTTTTGTCTTTCTGTTTGTCAACATCTATGTGCGCACCCGTCACATCTTGGATGGCTGTGATATTGCAGCCACCTCTGCCCATAATCCGAGACACCACAGAGGCCGGGACAGAGAGCTTCTTTGACCTAAAAAAAAAACACACATAAAAATTGTGCGTTAGAACCTTAATAAGGACCCAGGAAAAGGAGGACATGAAACAAGCCATGAGTTTGTTTGTCCTGTACCTTCGTACAACTTCTTTCCATCCCTCCTCTCTCTTTTGGCCCCTTTTAGGGCTGGTGAGGTTCATCTTG
The DNA here is from genome assembly GCA_030068275.1 of Clarias platycephalus. Taxonomy (NCBI): domain Eukaryota; kingdom Metazoa; phylum Chordata; class Actinopteri; order Siluriformes; family Clariidae; genus Clarias; species Clarias platycephalus. The sequence goes on from JAQQZT010000011.1 coordinate 5,056,556, forward strand.
CTGTTAGGTGAGGTGACTGGCAGTGAAATGGTCTTGAAAGATGACGGCAGGGAACTGGGGGTCAAGTCACTAATAATCTCATGAGATCTGCAGGATAAAGGAATACATTATACATACATAATGAAATGGTCGATACGATAGATTAATATTTTGAATACTTCAGGGAAAAGGGCTAGTGCATTTCTAATAGAGCTAGTGCTTAAGTCATTAGAATTAAAACATGTGGTACAAAAAAAACTAAAACAAACAGAGGATCCCAAATGCAGTTCTGTTCTACGACTTGCTGCTGCAGCGATATGACTTTTTTTTTTTTTTTTTGCTATAAAGGCAAATCAGATAAACTGAACTTGCACAAAAAGAGATTTCTGCAGAGCTCTTACTTCTGTTGTGGTTTGGAAATGGACACCATGACGTTCTCTTCCCGAGAAGTGTGGTGCAACAGGCCCAGTTTCTTCTCAGTCATAGGTAAAGGCTGACTGGACACTGCTGGAGCGGAGGACGAGAACGAGGTGAATGAAGACGTCAGGTCAGCCAAGTCCTGGCTTTTACTGCCGTTGCTGCTTTCACTGTTGCAGTCTGTGCTGTCCAGGTTGTCCGAATCACTGGTGCCCCCAGGTGCCCCGCCGCCTCGTGGTTCACCATGGATCTTGTTTTTATCTGCCTTTTGTTGCGCTAGTGCCACCTGGGGGTCCTGTAGGATGATGGGCTCGCTGGGTGAGTCCTTGGTCTTGTTCTTTTTATTCTTTCGGTTGGTACTCGGCGTAGTGACCACGTTGGCGCGCTTTTTGCTAAAGGCGTTGGTGAAGGTGGTGGAGGTGGCAGAGATGCCAATGGTGGTGGTGGTAGTGGCGCTTGGGGGCTCAATGGGAACCTCTGGCTCTGCGAATGTGGGCAAAGGAATTATTAAAAGTGAAGACATCACGTTTTTAAAATTATTATTAATTAGAAAGAAGAAGAAAAAACTATTATTAGTAAAGTAATCCATGTACCTTCAGCAGAGTCCTCCTTCTGGTCTTGTGTCTCAGAAAATGTATCCTTCACTTTTGCCTCCTCTTCCTCAAGCTTTTTCTTCTGTTCCTCCTTCTTCTTCTTGCGTTTCTCTTTGCGCTTCTCTCTTTTTGCTGCCAGAGCTTGTTTTTTGCTTTCTTCACGAGACTATGGTTGAACAGAAAGAAGGAAAAGTGGAACTGATTCACTCTGTATCGAACACTTTCTATCGTGTGATACACTATATAAACCAAAAAAAAAAACCTCAATAACTCCTAATCAGAACCTCAAGTCTTAAGTACAGGATTAATCCAAGACGCACCTTCTCAAGATCAAGTTCCTTGAGGAGGATACTGGCATTCTTGTTAGCCTCAGCAGCCTGCTGGTCTTTGGCTTTCACGATGGTTTCCATGCACTGATGACACTTCTTCAGAAGCTCCTGGACGCGGAAGACAAGTCATTAAAATATTGACGTCAAAACTGTAACTTACAGGATATAAAAGTAATCCATTGAAAAACCTATTTTCAGTCCGCACCTTGTCTGCAATGGTGGCGATGTATCTCATGCACTCGATGTCAGAGGGGAACTGATTCACCTCCTTCACCAAATACTGGACCACTTTCACATGCCCCTAAAACGATAAAATCATTGAGAATCACTCGGAATGTTCGGAATCTGACATTTATGCACTTATAAGAGGAATTTACTGCTTACTTTACGGAATGCCGCCATAAGAGGTGTGATCTTGCGGTTGTCTGCTGCATCCACATCAGCTCCTGCTTGTACCAGCAGCTGCACTACATCAAAGTGCCCCCCGTTTGCAGCCAGCCACAGAGGCGTGTTCCCCTTCTTATTGCGCACGTCAATGTGAGCCCCTCTACAAGACGCAAATACAAAACTGATCAATTAATATTTATTTTTGACATAAGGCATGCAAAACAATAGGTTTATCCGAGGTCAATAATAATAATTAAAAAAAAAAAAAAAAAATTTATTTGACTCACCTGTTAATTAGAAGCTCACAGAACTTGTAGTGGCCCTTGTCTGCAGCGATAGTAAGTGCGGTGTCGCGTGAAGAGGGGACAGGAGGGGCGTTCACATCAGCACCTTTATCCAGCAGCACACGGCCCACCTCGGCATAACCACCAGAGGCAGCTTCCATGAGAGGGGTCAGTCCCGTCTGAAACCGAGAGGGTCGGAATTACACAAATATTCTATTCAAATTATCGTCAAAAAAACCATACAATCAGAACCTTCTTGCTTTTGATAAGGTGCCAAAAGTTTCAATGCATTGTTTGTTCAAAAATAAATATAGTTTTGGAGAAATGGAAAGGTCAGGTAAAGCAGCACGTATATTATTAATTAAACACTCTTACACCAAATCACGTTTAATAAATCCGTGCACGTTATTTCAATCAGACGGTCATTAAAAAAAAAAAAAAAAAAAAGACAGCGGTAGTAACTGACCTTGGCCCGATGCTCTACGTTGGCCTTGCGGTCTAGCAGCAGACTGACCACCTCAGCTCTACCCTGGAAGCAGGCCAGCGTCAGCGCGGTGTTGCGATTGGTTTCGATCTGAGCGTTGATATCCGAGCCCATGTCCAGTAGCAGCTTCACTGCAGGCACATGGCCATTCATGGCTGCCAACATCAAAGGAGAGATGCCCAGCTTGCTGCCCGTCCTAAAAGGAATAAAAGTTGAACACAAACAAATATTCTTGAAATTTTTCCACAAAGTCAAGGCTCCAAAAAATAAATAAAAAATAAAAAAAAGTTCAGGAACACACAGATTCTCCAGACAGATAGGATTTTCTGACCTGGAGTTGATCTCGGCTCCGGCGTTGAGGAGAATCTTGATTATATTTACGTATCCTCCTGAGGCTGCCAGGCTAAGCGGGGTGTAGTCGGACACGTTCCGGTGCTCCTTGTTAGCACCACGGAGAAGCAATAATTCAACCACCTGCAGACACGAAACAAGAAGAAGTTATTTCTCCTACTGAATAACGAACCCAACTGAAGGAAGCACAGGAATTTCTGTTGTCCTAAAGGCCTTCGGATTTTTGTCGATCCATAATGGCAAGGCACATGTGGTTTAACAGAAATCTTCTCTACTGAACCTGTGACTTTTCGGGATTTGTTTAAATACCTCTTGCCTGCCGCCTGAGCAGGCCAAGGAGAGAGGGGTGTCTTTAGTCCTTTCAGACTGAGCCTCGATGTCCCCGCCTTTGTCCAAAAGAATCTCAACGACGCCAACATGACCCGCTGTGGCAGCCAGGATCAAAGGAGTGAACCCTGTAGATGGAGAAGTAAGTTAGAAATAACCAGTACAACATTTGCAATTTTTAAGATGCATGTAGAGAAGTCTTGAGAGGAGACCTACCCTTTTTGTCCCGGTGCTCAATGTTCGCACCGCGCGCGATAAGCACCGACACGAGCTCTTCATGGCCGCCCGCACAGGCCAGGGTCAGAGCCGTGTCATGATTGCTCTCCGTCTGAAAACACAAAGGCGTGACCATCAGACCTTTGTAATGTCTACAGTCCGATTTGTCATTATTCTCATAGTTTAGCGTCACTATTCTCTTTCAGTTTGACGCTATGCTTTGCTAGAACCATAAAAACAGTATATGTGGTAACAAGAGTTGACCTAGGGCTTACATGTGCATCGATGTCAACAGATGGATAGAGTGGGAGCATGGAGGGTGGGGAGACAGTGTTCATGGGCGTCTGTGTTGTGGGCTGAGGTATGGGTGAGGTTGTAGTGTTTATCATAGGCACTCTGCTGCTCACTGCTGCAGACAAGAATCAAAGCATGAGGGTCGTTACTCTACAAAAAGCAACAACTACTTAAAAAAAAAAAAAAAACAACAACTTTCCAACAGATCCAAAAAGAGAGAAAGAAACCAGCTGCATGAAACGTACCTGCCATGATGTCGTCCAGCGTGTCTGTGAGCGTCTGCGCAGGTGTGGCCACCATGAGGCCATCCGGTGCCTGTGCGAGGAGACCAGGCCCGAGTCCAGACAGCTGCTGGCCCAACATTACTCTCTGCAGGTCGGGGCTGCTGCTGCCTGGGTACTCCGCGCTGCCGAAGTCCGTGGACTGCTGTGCATTCATGGGCTGAATGGGGACGAAGCTGGACTGTAGCGGGGGAGGTGGAGGGCCCTGTAGGCTGTGGGGTTGAGGAGGAAGAGGTGGCGCCGGTTGTCCTCCTCCCTCTCGGTACAGGATGGTATCGACCTGTGGGAGCTCGGCGTAATCGCCGTCTTCCTCATCCTCATCCTCGTCCTCGTCTTCCTCTTCCTCCTCACCCTCCTCGTCGTCCTCGTCGGCAGGGAGCGGCTCGTGGCCCTCCATGTCGTTGTCGTCCGTGCACCCTGGACTGGAGCCCAGCTGCGTGGCCTGTGGTGGCAGGGGCGTGCCGGGCGCCTCCACCCCTGCCGCCTGACCCGGCTCCTCCTTCATCTTTCCCTCCATGTACTCTTTGGTGAACTGCTGCTGTGTCTTGAGCTGCAGCTGCCGCTCCACCTTCTGCAGCTCCTTCAGGATCTTTTTCTTTTTCTGCACCTGCTCCTCACGGCTCTTCTTCAGCTCCTCGATCTTGTCTTTGGTGAGCGGCTCGCCCTGGATCAGCTCTAGCGACTGCAGTTGCGCCTTCTCGATAGCGCTGATGCGCTGGCCCAGCTCGTTCAGCTTGCCTTCCGTCTCCTCGACGATGCACTCGAGTGGCTGGTACGGGTGGAATGGAGGGAGAAGGTCGGCGTCCAGGCCCCCTGTGGCCACGGCGTTGCTCTGCAGGCTGCTCAACCTTTGTTTGGACATCCCTGAAAAGTACGAAGGGTACGATCAAGATCAAAACGCTAATACAAATCATACAGACAAATCTATGAGGTGACCCAGACTAACCTTTGTTTGTGACGGGTGGGGGTGTGGCAATGGTGGAGGGCACGCTGTCTGGCTCCTGAGGGGGTACCACCATGGCCAGAGCTTGGAATGGGACGCGAGGAGCCTGAATATATGGACAGGACCGAAATCTTACGTTATACACAGTCAAGCTTTTTAATTTTTTTAATTTTTTTTAAAAACATGTAGTCAAAGTTCTTTGAAAATGATTAACTGCTTGATAAACTGAGTGATGCATTTTCTAACCTGAGACGTGTCATGGGAAGGGGGAGTGAGTTGAGACATATCTGGCGCAGGGACTGACAAAATGTTGTTTGGGTAGTCTAGCAGGTAGGACACCACATTAGTGTGACCACCCTTAGCAGCTTCGATCAGCATCGTTGAGCCGTCCTATGAGGAAGAGATAAAAGATTAATTAGCATCTGATACAGCGGATACCCGATGAAGGAAGCACCTGAACAAAGAACGTCACCTTATGGATCAAAATATTGGTTTATTCTACCCTTTTTACAAACGACAAAGAAAAAAAACGTATCCATATATTTCAGCCATAAAAGACCCATGATCAGAGACTCTCACTTCTTTGCAGTAACTGAACTATATAAAAACATATAGCAGTGTATTTTAAATACCAGCGATTTCTTCTATTCCCACTTGTTCAGCTTATTGTATTAGATACTATTTTAAGCACACACATACAGTATAATGGCAGATGGTACAGCAAAGTGTCTTGCGTGACGGTTCAAATGCTAATACTGATACGCTCTGGTTTTAATTAACAAGGAAGAACAAAAAAAAAAAATTTTTAATTTAAAAAAAATTTAAAAACAAAGAACACTGATAATGCATGATCCTAGCATTGAGCCTAAGCTTAAACTCACCTTCAGTCTGTGAGTAGGGTCTGCACCATGAGCCAGCAGCAGCTCAACCACAGCCAGGTGACCCCCAGCGCAGGCGAGAGACACCACTGTGTGATCATTATTGGCTGTGGCTCTGTTCACGTTAGCACCTACAGGCACATGAGCTATTGATTAGAGGAATTTCAAAACATCAGTTGTTGCTTTGATTTGTATTTATAAATCATCCACTGTATGCATTAAAACATACAATTTATACATTTATAATATACTCATCTTTTGATATTTAACAGTATCCTAAAAAAAAATTTTGGCCGTAATTTGGTCATTTGCCATTTTCTGTCCACTTTTTCACTCTAATACAAATTAAGACTAAGTAATTAACCACCTCTTTTCAAACTCCTCTTTTGGAGTTAAGTGCTATGATACTTTGGCTCACAAGTTCTTCCTAACCAACTTTTTTTTTTGTTAATTTTTTTCCAGATTTTCTCCCTAATTTAGTCGTGTCCAATTCCTCCCCGTCACTAGGGGGCTCCCACATTAAGGCT
>JAQQZT010000011.1:5121588-5132503 GCA_030068275.1 Clarias platycephalus
ACACACACACACACACACACACACACACACACACACACACACACACACACACACACACACACACACACACATTTTGTGACATTACAACCACAAATGTAAATATATTTTATTTGGATTTTATGTGGCACATAATTGGACATTTTTATCAAGTTTAAGGAAAATTATAAATGTTTCTGTAATTTTCTTTATAAATAATTATCTAACACACTTTATTTACTTTATACATATACATGGCACACTTTTAAGATTTTTATTTGCAAAAATTGTTTAAAACCATTAATAATTTTTTTTTTACATTTTACTTGTGTTGGCCAAATTCATAAAATCCCAATAAAATACATTTACGTTTGTGATTGTATTGTAGTAAAATGTGGAAATGATTAATGGGTGTGAATACTTTTGCAAGGCACTGGAAAGATTATATACATTCTGATGTTTATGAGGTCTTAAAATGAAACAGTACCAATTGCACAGCTGTAGGAATAACTGCATCACTGTATTTGTAGTATGTATCCACATTTATGAATACATTGTTTTTCATAGCTCATTCTATGTCCTGTGAAATCATAAGTAATGCCATTTAGCACCTCATCTCAAAGGAGGAAAATGCAGTTCATAAAAATACACCCGAACCTGTTAATATTTACTAAAATAGTTAGTTAAGTGTTAACAAGCATGCCATCATAATAGTTTGCCCCCTGCAGAGCTTGACCTAACCATCCGTTTAACATACACATAATCAGTGTGCTATGGCCTTGGGGAATCTCTTGATGAGGAATGCTGGGAAACTGTTGCTCATTTTGAATAGATGGGAAAGGGAGGGGGACATCAACATCCTGTTTCCCTCTTTCTCTTTCTCAACTCCCCAACACCCCCATATTTTGAGAGCTCTGTATGCCCTTTGCGGCCGTCTGCAAAAGTTTGACTTGATGGCACAGTCACTAACCCTTTGACCTCTTGACTTCACACATGCTTAACTCCTCTGGATATGCAGTTTTATTTAATAAAGGACTTGGGTTAAACCGGATTATTCTGTGATTCAAGGTGATGCCCATGACTTGACACTGACCTGCTGACTGTAAACCGATACATATCTGCTGTCTGGATAATTAGTGGCGATGTGTTTGCAGGAAGAAACAAATGTCATTCTGCATGGGACGTGGGAAGTTAAAATATTGGGTCGTTTTTGCAAATGCACTGTGCGTCCCTTTTCACTCTGTCCTGCTGGGTCAGATAGTTTTACCAACATTTGCTTACTTCACCTAGTGCTGAATGAATTTCCATTGCAGCATATTTTTCAGTCGTGGCCTTTCGGTTCAATTAGACGCCCACTCGATATGCACTCGCAATCCAAGCCACGTGTACAGCATTGCAATATACTTTCACCATGATTCTGATGAATATAAAGCTTTCACTTTATTTCTATTTTTTTCCAGTTAATAAATATTTGATCTGTAGGAGATACAGGATTTGATCGATAAAGCCTCTGCCCCAGATTGTCAAGCTGTGTATGAAAGTATAGAATGACCTTTCCTTCATTCTTCATTACCTCAGCCTTTTTGTCACCCGTGATGTGAGCAGCATATGTTGTCTCCATTGCCACTTGATCGGTATAGCATCTGCACTTTCTCCCTCTATGGACTCACATCTTTGAATGTGAAAACCTTCAAACATACCTGTAACCTCTCTTTGAAACTCCAGAGGCATATTTGGATGTAGTGTTGGATAGAAAGGACTAAACAACAACTGAAATATGGTAGCACTCTACAGCAATCCTGACCATCTCGAGTTAAATACTGTCCTCCAGAATGAATTAAGAGAGCTCAAAAATGAAGTGTGAACTATGTTGTTAGGGCGAAGTTCTCAAACTTTGATAAAGGTCTTAGCAGATCTGCTCAAGGAGGCATTTCTGGAGCTATTTGAGTGGAAAAACGGGAGTGTTGAATGTTTATGTCTGTGATGTATAACTCTAGACAGTGTATAGTCTAGTTTTATTGATATTTTGCGAGTATGTCTCGTTCCAGAGTGAGTGTAAGAAATATCATGCTAACATTTTTTGGTCCCTGAAATTATAAGATTTCTTGTATCTTTGGATCATATATAGAGAACTGTCAGGACCACCAGCAGTTCAGTGGTCAACCTGGTATACACTGAACCACCTGTGGATTTTGCACGAGACAAGTAACAGATATATATCAGACGGTGCCTCTCCACTTAACCTCCGTCTGTGATCAGGTATTTCCTCTCTCACAACACGTCCTCTACATGCACTGTGCCTCATTCTACAGTGATTATGGACTGTGCAAAAACAAGGTGTCAGGTTAAGGTCCTGTTGGCTGTAAAAGTGTTGACTTAATGGACCCAATTGTTTGTTTATTGACTCTTACTGCCGAGGCATGTCTTCCCCAATGGTGGGCTCAGAGCTGGAATACCAGCCCCTCAGAATTCATTAGACATACTGAAACTATTAGCCAAGGCCATGTGCCCCCAATGATTCTAACAAAAAAAAAAAAAAAATCCTCAATGTTTTGGTCCTCTCCAAAGTGTTTTCTATTACTTGCAGGCCTTGAGCAATGCCCAGCTGGTTTCCTGAATGGATTTTCCTATTTAGAAAGTACTTCATCACAGTCAACGGAATGGCACACACATGTTTGTGGAAAACAATATTGTAAATGCATTTTGGATATATTTATCCCTTTTTTATCCTAAATTTGCACTGGAAAATAACTTACCTCAATGAAAAAAAATCCAATGGCATTTCTGTTTTTTCTTCAGTTCCCCTTTTAAAGTATTACTGAAAACAAAGAAATATATGTAATACAGTGATTACATCCTACTCTGCTATACACAAGCTTACAAAGAAAAGTAAAACTTTGAGAGATGTTGTAGAATCTGTTGGATATCTCCGTTGAGGGTACATTTTTATATACTAAAGGCAAACAATGTTTATAGATTATTAGTAAGGCACCTTCGAGGTTGGGGGTTCAAATCTCACTTCTGCTTATGTGTGGAGTTTACATATTCTTCCCATATTTGGTGGGTTTACTCCCACGGTACAAAAGCATGCATAATTGGTGGATTGACATTTCCAAATTGCCCATAGCGAATAACACATTGATTGATGAAGTTCCCTGGGAGAACATCTTTATTATGTGTAAATTTTACCACTTCTGAAATATGGAAATGACATCAGAAAAATAGAGAACTCTCAAAATGAGCATATCATCATCATTATTATTATTATTATTATTATTATTATTTTGGTTATAGAAACAACCAAAAACAATCATAAAAACATGTGATCATGTGCATTTATGCTATGTCTTTGCATATGTGACCCATTTTTTTATTTTAACTATTTTATGCTGAAAAAAAGGATATGTCACTCTATACTGCACAATCTTGAGCTCTATGTATGTTTATTAAAAAACAAACAAACAAAAAAAAAAACTGAAAAACTTTCTTAAGACTTAGTTTGGTCATTTCAAGAGTCATTTGGACTTTTTTTTTTCCAGAAGTTGTACATTTTCCAGCCAGGCATTATCATCTTTGAATCCTGAAAAAGGTACACGCTATCACTTGCCCAATGCCCCTTAGTAAGCTGGAGATTTGGCCTTCATAATCCTTATATACTGTAAGTGTTTTTCAGGGAAAATTTTAGATATTTGGCACTTTCAGGTCTTACGAATACGAATGGTTTATAATGTACAATTCAAAGCAGCATGTGGAAATCCAGTACAAATTTAGACATAACATGAGATTCAGACATAAGAAAAGAAATACAATGTGGTCCATGGTGTCCAGCTCAGATCTTTTCTCAAATTTGCTTTGGCTCATTGAAAAAAACAGAAAGGATGACTATGATGGGGAAGCCCAAATGAAAGCAATACAAATATCCCACCAAAGAAAGATAAATCCTCATTCAAAAATAAACACATTCATTCATAGACAGGAAATCATGACCATGCAGTAATTCCCCTTGTCATCAAAGAGACAAGACTTTTCCTTAAAAGGAAATCTTTTTTTCTTTCTTTCTTTTCTTTTCTTTTTTTATTTTTTTATTTTTACAAATACAACTCTAGTGTGTCCTTTTATCAAACACCAATCATAAACTTGGTCATTCCATTCGAATCTGCAGAGCTCCAAACAGCAGCTCAACTCATTCAACCTCACCAGCCTGTTTCAGGCTTGATATAGCCTAAATGAGGTTAGTTCCACAGGGTTTGTAAAAGGGACAATTAAAGGGACATCTGGCAGGAACGTGAACCAATGTTGTGTTACCTCTGAGAGTAATCAGTGATAAATTCCAAAATGGAGATTCCAGATTTAATACCAAAGTAATCGTTTTGGTAATAAAGTAGAACCCAGCAGAGAGCAACTTGTTGGAAAAACTGAGCTTTGTGGAAAAGGGAAGGGGGGAGGTGAAGCTTTGAATGGAAAATGGATTAAAGGATGATCAGATGTTCCTTATTTCACAGGCTGAAGATAGCGAAGAGGTCTTCTTGAATGGAGATTTTTTCTTCTGGAAGAGAAAATCATGATATAAAAGATTTAATAGACTGAAGTCACACTTGCTTCAGTCTTTCCATCATTCCTGCATATTTTTCTAAAGTGTTCAAGGACAGCTGGATCTTCTGACCCATCTAAAACCCCTGACCAAGCTTTCTTTATATAATAAAAGAAAATAACTCTCCCAAAGGATTTATCCTATTACAGTTGACAATCACAGCCTTGAGTCATTTCTACATTTTGCATGTTTAGTCTATGACCCTGATTGAGCACTTGGTGTGAATTACAAGGTCAGGAATGTAATATTAGTCTCCTATCCCCCGACTAAAACCTCTTTGTTCTGTACACAAAGGCAAGAATTATCCCCAGCACAAAGCAACATGTAATTAATTATATTAATTAAATTAACTTAAAAAAAAAAAAAAAAAGAGAACTGATTGGCACCTTATTTCATCTATCATTTGCTCATATAGAGCCAGTGCACAAGAGCAATGGAAAAATAAAGTCATGAGAGGAAAAATTGCAGAAAAAGCTTTTGAGGAAAATGGCTGCTGATAATCACAAAGATTTCATAACCTACTATTCGGCATGGAGGCAAATCTTCAAAGAACAATTACTAGGATGAATTTTGTTGAGACTCTGCCTAAAAAAGGTAGTAAAAAATAATATAAGTTGTGAGTAACAGGCTCTCATGTTATTTTTGTTAAAGTCTATGTCATTAGTGATTATTTTAATATCAAATTTGAATACATAATATTTACAATAGCCTTTTTTAACCTTAAATTGTCTCGATACTTCAGTTTTCACCATATGGCTTTTCTCTTTGCTAAAATCCTCCACACTGTGCTACTATTCAGGACCCCCTTGTGTGAGGGTCAGCGTGGAACATGCAGAGGGCAGCAGATCTGCTTGGCCCATAGTAAAAACCCACAGACAGATCCTTGCATCCTGCCGTGCCTCTTGACTCATGGCATTGAGACACGCTGCGTTTGGATTTCCACTGGGCCCCGTGAGGACGCAGGAATGAAAGTTTCCTGGAGCCGGCGCCTACATCAGCAGCTTCGCGCAGCCAAAAGAGCCTGAGCTCTAAATGCACTCCAAGAGAAATGCCTAGGGATCAACTAAATCATGCAGGGTCTTCGTGGACAACGGCAGACATATGCTATTTGTTATTCCTGTTTTGATCTACGTAATGAGTTTTGATTAGCACTGTCCAGATTGTCCCACTGACTGACAACCTTTGCTGGAATGCTGGTTGCTACTGAACACATGCGCGAGGACTGAAATCAATTCTCTAACAAAAACAGAGCATTCTGCAGAAATAGATACCTGGCACAAACAGCAATGTGTCTTCGTCCTTTGAAACGCAGCTATGCATGGGAGAGGAAAGGAAATATCTAAGTATGCTTGCAAAAATATTTGTAAAATTATTAATAAGTTACATGTGAAAGAAATCAGTACATTGGGCTAAACCACTGACCGTTTAAACCGATTGAACCTTTGGAAATGCTTTTAGGAATGAATGGAATTTAAGTGCTTTAAGGAATAAATTTGTAGCATGTGCAAGGGTGTGTGGGAATGTGTGAAAAGCACAGACAGACAAGTTAATTGTGTTTGTTTTGCCTCTGTCTGTGGTTAGTCACAGACAGTTAAATAATGCCTTGCAGCAAAAAAGACAAATTATGTCTCATTAAACCTCATTAAGTGTCCTGTTCTTAACAACATCAAAGATTTCAAGGATGTAACAGACCTGTAACAGAGGTTCCTTTGATGCAGCTATTAGATTAAAAATGCAGTATAAACATACGAAAAAAGTCTGTTGTTTTTGCTCATATTGAAGTGTGCAGGTAACCCGAGTCGTGCGCACGTTAGCCAGTGGCACCAAACGGAATTTCATCTGCAAAGCACATTAACATCTGGAATCTATCGAAACTGCAGCTACTGTGATATAGTATGCGAGTCTACTACTGAAAAACTGGAAAACGCTGTAAAATATAACACATCACACTGCAGATCCCGTAAAATATGACAGATGGAAAATCAGGCCTTAAGAAACACTTGTAGGCTGTGAGCTTCAGCACCTCCATGGGGTGCAAAATGGTACAGCATTGACAATTTTAAGAACCAACGAGCGAATTCAAATAAAAATTTGATTTCTCACATGCACAGTATGATATGAAGTGAAATGCTTATGCAACCGCTGATAAGAGTTTTCAAAAAAAAAAAAAAAACCACGGGGGAGAAGAATTTCCAATCATGAATTTAGCAAGAAGCTTAAGCAACCTTTTCCCTCCCTCTGGTGTTTTCTTCACTTAGAAAAATATATCTTAATCCTCAGTAGTTACTCTATCTGCTCTTCCCCTTTATTCTCTTTGACATGCTTCACCGGATGCCAAGAAGATGATCTACAGTTTACTGGAGCTATTGACATCCTTAGATCTCAGAAAGCAAACACTACAATCTGTAAACTTTAGGATAAATATTATTCTCAGTGATTTGAACATTCTCCATGACTGTCAGACTTTCTTTTTCTCTCCAGAATCCTAGATTTGTTAACACTACCTGCTGTTACACTGGTCTTCTTCTTCTCACGATAATAAGTTTATATATTTACATTGTATTTTCTCTCAGTAAAATAGTTATTCACACTCCAAAGAAATATTTTAAATAAATATCAACTGATTATTAAAAATAAAACATGACCTCAGTGCTCATAAACTTTATTTCCCCTTAAGCAATTCCTGTTTTCCTGGGACATAAATACTGCATGAGGTTGCACTGACATCAACATGCAGCATCTAACATCATAATCAAAATGAAAGAGTTTTAAAGAGGCGCATAATTGTTGACTTGTCATGGATATAAAAATACAATAACAGCTATCTAACGTACCAAAAGTAGAAATGAGCATTTTAACATTTAAACCGTGTAGAAAACCTGTGGGCGGCACAGTGGCTTAGTGGTTAATACTGTCGCCTGGCACCTTCAGGGGCCGGGTTCGATTCCTGCCTCTGTGTGCATAGAGTTTGCATTTTCTCCGGGGGTTTCCTCCAAGTACTCTGGTTTCCTTCCACCGGCCAAAGATATGCAGATTAGGATAATTGGCATTCCCAAATTTCTCATTGAGTGTGAAGGAGTGTGTATGTGTGTGCCCTGTGATGGATTTGTACCCTGTCTTGTACCCTACTGTAAGTCTCCTGAAATAGGCTCCAGGCCTGCCATGATCCTGTATACAGGATTAAGTTGTATAGATGATGAGTGAGTAAAAACCTATGGTTTAAATTGAATTTGGTTGCCCATGTGTTCCAACCTAAAAAAAAGGAACTTGAATTTTTTTTTTTGGTGAAGGCTCGATACTGTTTCTCTCTCTCTGAGCGCTGTTTTCTGTATTAAAGTCCCAATATGCTCAAGCGTGTTCGAGACATGGGTTCCTCGTTGTCCTGAAGAGTGCCAATATTTCTAGGGCTGACTGTGCTCAAAACTAATATAACATGTAATTTACTGTGAGTGGGATATATGTGTGATGTATGATTTAGGAGCTGAGACTGAGTGACATTGGAGTGACTGTGTATGAGTGACTGAGCAGTGTGATGGTAATTGGTTTGAGGAGGTGGTCCATGTGGGTTCTGTGGAGAGAAAGAATTTGCAAATAAATGTACTGTAAGACCTCAGCAAAACACCCAAGAATCATTTAAAAAAAATGTTTCCACTAACCAACATTGACAAGTTTTGAGGACAGTTAACATGACAGCAAACTCCAAACACTACTGTACAGCTCAATTCGAAACTGTGAGGCCAAGAATATTACAACCGGTTCCCGGTACTGTATTCAGAAGTCTAACACACCGACAATGGTCATTTTATGCCGTACTATTTCTGAAGCCTAGTTTCTTGATTACATCTTAATTTTGTGTGGGTTTGCACAGCCCACACAAAATTAAGATGTAATTAAGAAACTAGGCTTCAGAAATGGGGACATGAAAAAGAAACGACGGGTGCACGTTAAATACACAACTCCCAGAAAATATGCAAACTTGGATTGATTTTTTTCCCCCAAAACCATGGTACAAACACTTCCCAAAAAAAGACAAACACGATACTCATCACACTAACTTCAAGATGAGGATTAATTTCAACAAACTATAGGAAAATTAATGTTATTTACAGATGCGATTTCAATATCAGGAAATTCCATCCAGCCTATTTCCAGCCAGTAATTTTGGACTTTTTGTCAACCTACAATTAAGATCTGTGTATATACCCATGCCAAACATAAACTGAGCAATGAAAATGGTAGCAGATGGACTGGTATCTGGTACCAATGCAAGCTGAAACTAGAGGAATGCCTGCAATTCACTCACAAAATCAGCTTCATAATGATATCACATGGTAGGTATGGATAGGAGTATGTATTTTTCTATAATATGAATAAAACACACTAACACTATATTTATTAGAGGTGGGAGGAAACTAGAGAACACCCACACAAACACATGCAAAATTTACTGCCGACATTTCCATTCATGCTAAGAAAACTGGAGCTCATTATCAAGCTCTTGAGCTTGGGAGGCACACACTATTTTCCCAGGGGAAGAAACCTGGACACCTGGAAGGTAATACAAAGCAAAAGCAATAAAATAAAATGACCTTCATTCTATAATTGTAATATGGATTTCCATAGTTCAATCAAGCAATATCACACAGTTCTGTTGTACTGAAATATCAGCATGTCTATGATGAGGTCATGGGCACAAGGGTGAAGCTTTTTTACAACAGTTCTACAAACAGTATTTATTATCAGTAGATAGTAGATTTTGATTTGCTTGTTTATTTTACCAGCTGTTTTTCTTCGCCAACACATATCCTTCCATGACCGGCAGAACTAGTATTAAGCTGGCAACTGAATAAACCATGGAGTGGTGGTCCACTTATTCTGCTTTAGAATATTAGCTACCCTCTGGGGTTCTTGGGTTCAATCCCCAATAGCATAAAGTATGGCGTAAATTAGATATCCTTGTTCCATGCAATAAGTAGTGCCCTTGATTTGGGGTTAGAGAGGGATTTGGGATTCAGCCTTGTGTTAAAAGCTCCCATTAAATGTGAACTTAATTATACGGATGGTTAGAAGCAATTACTGAGGGGAAAAACTTGTTAACGATAACGTAAAGTAGTGAAATCTCTTGCTGAAAATGCTTCTGTGACTGGGTTTAAAAATGGGTTTTGGCAGGCGACCTACTTTCAATCCAGCTGTAATTAACAATGTGACGTCCCAGTGCTGTTATGCTCTATTATCACCACTTGTAAAATGCCTATAATCCAATTAGTTTACTTGGTCAGAACTAACTTTTGTATAACAGGAATAATTACACAAAATTCGTAAATAGATTACTACAAAAGCAGATGAAAAATATTTCTAGTTTTACTTTTATTATTATTACTTCTATATTACTATTTTGCGGTGGAAAAGCAGGAACAAAGCCTCACCCAAATAACAATAATAAGAATAAAAAAGACAAAATTTTGAGCCAGTTGCAATATATCTATGCAACTGGTTTGCAGAACTCCTTGGAAAAGACTTCATCCTGTGGAGTGGACCTGAAACCTACATACTAAGTGCGAGATATGAGAATTCACTTCCAATGAGAGTCCAGTACAGATGGGAAATATTTAGCAATGCTACTGTACCTGCTTCCTATCTAACTGACTTTCATTAAAAACCTAGATATAAAACAAAATCAACAAACTCGCTAAATTTATGATTATTATTATTAGTAGCAGTAATAATAAAACTATTCCTAATACTTTCAATACTATGACATTTTTGAAGAAATTATGTCCTGATAAAAAGTCATTGTCTATATTCAGAGAACTTCCTCTTCAAGGACCCTGCTTACTTCCCATATTTAGTGAGTGTTAAATAACAAGGAGGAACTAGAAAAGGGTGTGTGAAGAGTGTGAACTCTTTTTCAGTGTTAAGTCTCAGGAAATAGTTAAAGACAGCTAAAGATGTGTCTGTTCAGTTGAAGTATGAAGGAGATATTACCATAAATTGTAAAAAGAGCATTCTATCCCCCTACATTTCCATCAAAGATTTTCTGGAAAAAAAGATATCAGTGATCCTAAAAAAGCATAAAACTCAACTTATGTTCAAACCTTGGTGGTTGTAATTTGACATGGTTAAGAAACATAAGAAGAGCACGAGGAGAGCATGTAAATAAATTTAAAAGGCAAATATTGGCCAACCCAGTGGCTGTGTGAAAAAAAGGGTTTTTTAGATGTGCAGTATTCCCTTATGTCTAACTGTAACAATTACAGTAATTTATTATAAGGTTTGTTCATGGACTTACTTGAACTGTTCAAGGCACTGAATTTAAAAGTATGTATTATTAGCTGTAATATATATATA
>JAQQZT010000011.1:5133667-5143898 GCA_030068275.1 Clarias platycephalus
ACCTTAAATGCCTACTTTCTGTAAGCTGTTAAGGTCTTAACGACCATTCCACAGGTGCATGTTAATTAATTGATTATCTGATTCTTTGTTCCAATTCATCCCAGGGCTCAGTGCGTGCCAGTCAAGTTCTTCCACACTGAACACAAAATTTAATCAAATCAGGTATTTCTAATGTCATTATAGTCCTTGCTTTGTGCACTGCAGCACAGTCAGCCTTTCCCAAACAAAAGTTGGAAAGCAATAAAGCCACAAAGTTGGAAGCATAGCATTGTCCAAGATGTTGGTATGCTGAAGCATTATGATTGCCCTTCACTGGGGATAAGGGGCCTGATTAAAACATTTGAATTTAATAATTAACAGGTTGGGCCAAATACATTTGTCCATATTGTGTACAGTATATCTATTCATTCATCTTCTATACCGCTCATGTTGTATACAGGGTTACGGGTTCCTGGAGTCTTCCCCAGGAGACGTACAGCACAAAATGTCCTCTAAAGATGCCAGTCGGCGCACCCATTGTTGATGCTATCATGTGACCATCAGATAAAAGGCATATATTCTCTTCATGTTAAAATGTGTACTGTATACATTCTCCCTATCCTGTAAATAATGTGTGTCTTTGTACATGTACTTAGCACAATGAAGTTGAATCTAATGCAATCTAATCTAATGAAGACATGGCATGGAAAGACTTGAGTGTCCAGTACAGATAATCAAATACAGTAAACTGGAATGACGACTCCACCTCAGGCCTGCACACTTGACATCAGTGCTTTGTTCTTGTAAACGAGTTATCACAAATCCCCACAGCAACACTCTAGTGTAAAACCTTCCCAGTAAAGAAAGGCTTTTAAGAGTAAAAAAATATAGACTAAAAGAAACAAACAAAAAAAAGCACACATGGTTGGGCTGGTGAAGTGCTTTTGGTCAAACTTTTGACCATTTTATAAGGGATGTGATGTGCAAACAAACAGCTGGTTCCTGGAAAGAAAGAAAGAGCGCCAAGTTTAGCCACGCCCACTTACGCGCCAAAATCAAGTACTTCCTGTTTGGTGAAGTAATATACGCTTATCTCTGTCAGAGAATTTCAAACCTAATTTTGAAAACTACTGTTAAACCTCTGAACAGCGTTAGTTTTTTTTCCAGGCTTGAAGAACGACGCGTGAGTTTAAGTACTTCTTTATATGAGGAAGGGGTGATGAGAAGAAACGTGTGTTTGTGTTTTTAACACGCGTTCGAGACTCTTATTTTGGCAAGAAAAAAAAACCCACCCGTGTGTCGTCCATCGTTCAGCGTGTGTATACACACACACGCACACAGAGCAGTTCAGCGGCATGGCGGCGGATCTCAAGATGTCTAATGGAAAAGAAACGGTTTCACTGAACGGCGAGCCGGCAGTTAAGCGATCCCGGGAGAGTAGCGTTACGGATTCTTTGCGAAATCACCGGGAGCCTCAGAATAAAGTGACGGTCGTGCTCGGGGCTCAGTGGGGAGATGAGGGCAAGGGGAAAGTGGTCGACCTGCTGGCTATGGACGCCGACATTGTCTGCAGATGCCAGGTATACCATATTAGTTTGAATATAGTACTAATTATAGTTTGCTTAAAAACGTTTTGTTTTTGTCTTTTTCACACGCATCACCCTTGTTGTTGTGATTAGCTAGTTGTTAGCATGTTAACACTGGGTTGCTAGGTTACTTCCTGTTTCTGTAATAGCGAAAAACATTTCATTCGCTAACATCATTTCTCTCTGCCTCTCCCCCACACACAGGGAGGAAACAACGCGGGACACACGGTGGTCGTGGACGGTGTCGAGTACGACTTTCACCTCCTACCCAGCGGCGTCCTGAACAAAAAAGCCACCTCGTTTATCGGTGCGTGCGATTTGACCTTCCCAATATAAATAAGTTAGAAGAAATGTGCTGCCCCCTGCTGTCCCAATTAGACAACACGGCTTCATCTGTATCTGTCTTTAATGTACTGAATTTTCCACCTGCACAAGTTTGGTCCAGTTCGTGTTTGAACTGGAAGCCGCCATCTTGTTCGTCCAGTCGGGTGCGCATGCGCAGTGAAACAGGCGGGCTTTTTACCTCAGGCACGCGATGTAAGGGGTTTAATGGATAATTAATAATCAGGACATTTTTACTTCATACACTCATACAGTCACACTGTCACCTATAGCCAAATGTTCTTTGTTCCCATTTCAGGTGTTTCTAAAAGAACATAAAAGTGTACAGTAATATTTTTGTATGCAAGCAGGGGAATTCATTTTTAAATTTCTTTTTATTTTTAATCATTGGCAGCTCAGTGGTAGGTTTCTCACTTGCCATGCCGAAGGCCATGGTTCGAATGCCCAAACCCCAGCTGCTAAATGCAACGCCGGTCCCAAGCCCGGATAAAACGGGAGGGTTTCCGGTGTAAAACCTGTGCCGAGTTGAGCAGATCGAATGGTCCGCTGTGGTGAACCCCCTACGGGAACAGCCGAAAGATCAACAACAGTCATCCCTCACTAATTTATTAACTCAAGAGAAAACACACGGGTTTGATTAATTTGAACTGAACCCTGTACCTTTCCCTGTAATTCTTTTATAAACCGCTTGGCTAATATCCCTCCAGACATCTTGAATCATCTTTGAATCATAGGAGAGCAAAACATTCATTCATTCCAGACCCGTATTTTATTGGTTATTTTCCTGTTTATATTTTGAAGAGGGGGGGACAATATTTTTCGCATAATTTTGTGTTTCTCTGTTGAAATGCAGTGTTCCTATGTAAAATGTTTGTCTAAACAACAATTTTATTTATATATAAAATTCCGGTTACCTCCCTCCATCTAAAGACATGCAGATTAGGCTAATTGGCCTTCCCAAATTGCTCTTAGTGCGGCCATTTTCACAGTCGTAAAATGGGGAGTCAATACAATGGCAATCACCGCTGGCCTCCACGGTCCCTAGTTGGAATAAAGAGGTTCATGGATGAATGGATATGTATTAACCATGAACAATACATGTGCTGTGATATCCGGCACCAAGGTTGTTGGGGCTTTCAGCAGTGCACAGGGATCAGCATGGGCAGTCTGAACAGTCAGTGGCTACCACACCCCATACAGGGCATGCTGTGATGTGCTAGGGGTTCTGACACCTTATTATCATAGCCAGAAATCTCTTCAAAATATTATCATATTGTGCTACAGTAGCTCAGGACTCGAACAATCGCTAACCCGACGTCCTGGGGCTATTGTGTCTTCCAGTCGGGCTACCAAAATCTATCTCAGCCCTGCCCGTCGGGATATCATGGGGAGGAAAAGTATATGACGATGCTTTTGCATTCTTTCGCAAATGTAGCTGGATAATTGTCATTTTCGGGCATCGATGAGCCACTGTCAATATGTGAAATATTGAAATCACGTTTGAATTCTCGCTTGTTTTTTACTTTCACTTTGAGATCGCGGGAACTGTGTATAGAGAGCGGTAGTACTGATTGGTCATTGACTGATTAATTGCACACCAATTCCTCTGACATCGTCTTATCACTCATTAGCTTACAATTAAAACGTGACAAGTGAAATCTCTCGCAGCAAGCTTAAACATGTGATAGAGGTTGATTGCGCAGAGAACTTAAATTTAAAATTGCTGACCCGTTATGTGTGTAAAGATTTACGCAGGTATTTTAGTTCTGCTGAGCCAAATAAGACGGGTCAGGGTGAAGAAGGGGCAGCCAAAGAAAAGCCTACCATAAAGTGGAAAAGTTATGACAAATCAAACTATGAGGCTAAATAATTTCTGTGGCTGGAATATGACAAGCTAAATAACAATGTTCTGCTGGAACAGTGTGTTTCTGACTCGACAAGCGCCTTTGTTACTGGAACCAGTAATTTTTGGAAAGACCCCATTAGAATCCGTGAGAAATCTCTGCATCACAAGACATGCATTGGTGCTCAGTCTGCAGCATCTTTCCCAGAACAAACACCAATTGCAAAAAACATACTAAAAATAAACCAAGCACAACAAAGTCCTGAAAAAGATGTTTAGAACAGCGTACTATGTTGCAAAGAGTGAACTACCATTGGCAAAATTTAGCAGTCTTTGCCAACTTCAAAAAGCCACGTCGCGTGACATTTACTCATCCGTGACTTCAGTGGAAATTTCAGATTCAGAATCTGCCACAGATTGATTCATGTTCTACACAGTTCTTACAAGTTCATAGAAATTTCTGTTCAATTAGAACCAAATATTTGAGTTGATGTTGTAATTCGTGTTTTAAAAAATTTTTGTTTGATGTTTTGTTTCCTTTAAAATATCATACATTAAAAATAATCTTTTTTTATTTATTTATTTGGGCTACTTCAGTTTTTGGTAACCCAAAATAAATTTAAGGGTGCCTGCCCGAAAGGCTACCAGGGATTTTGAAATTTTGCGAGCCCTGTAACTCTTCTATGGGATTGGACCAAACAGGCTTGCCTTTGCTTCCCATATGGATTAATACGTTTTGGATGCTCATGACTTCCTTGGATGACTTTCGGAAGGTTCCAACCACTGCATACCAGGAACAACCCAGGCCCTTTTTAAAATCTCTCGGATCCCTGTTGTTGGCCTTTTATTTTATTTTATTTATTTTGCATCTAGCACATCAACTTGGAGAAATAATTAATCTCACCTCACCCTTGAAAGGTGTCATTACAACCTGTCACTTCATCTGTCTGTGCTTTTAAAGTCCTGAGTGATAAGTGTATATAACATTTGTGTGTGTGTGTGTGTGTATATATACAGAATGTGTATATATAATGTGTGTGTGTGTGTATATATATATATATATATATAGTGTGTGCGCGTGTGACTCCGAGTGGCGCAGTGGTAAAGTGCTCGCCCTATCATCCGGAGATCGCTGGTTCCGTTCCCGGGTGATGCTGTAACCTCTCACAGCCGAAGGTCTCGAGAGAGAGCTAAATTGGCCGAGCTCTCTTAACGGGGAGGGATGAGAGGTACTTAGTGCTCCCACATTAATCACGGCTCTACGCCATTCGGGGCATCTGTGAGCTTGTGCACGCGGAGGGAGCGGATAGCACTGTCCTCCGAGTGTGTTACGCCACCCCCAACTGTGAGCGAGCAGTTCGAAAAAAAGAGGTCGGCTGGCGTCACGTGGTTTGGAGGAAACACGTGACAGCCCACGGCCCTCCTGGCTGAATGGTAGTAAGTAGCCTTAATGTGGGAGCCCGACTAAATTAGGGAGAAAAATTAGGGGGAATTTTTATTATTATTTTTTTAAATAAATAAATGTGCGTTTCACAATGTACTCTGGTCAACCTTTCACCCATTACCAGTGATTTCACCCTGTTGGCCACGATATGGTCATTTTCTTAGTGTGGCTTTTGCTATAATTCCCTGTTATTCATTGTTTTTCAGGAAACGGTGTTGTGATTCATCTCCCTGGGCTGTTTGAGGAAGCAGTGAAAAATTCTCAGAAAGGCCCAGGTTAGCTAAGTCGTGATATTTTATTGTCACAACACAGTTTGACTGAATAATCTACTGATTTGTCCACGCTTTTTTTTTTTTTTTTTTTTTTGGAAAGCGAATGAAGCCTAATTTTGTGTTTTGAATTCAGGGCTGCAGGGTTGGGAAGAGAGGCTAAAGATTTCTGACCGTGCACATATTGGTAGGATCGCAACTACTACTTACTACCTTGCATTTAGTTTAATCTACATTGTTCATCATGATGCCTATAAAATAAAGGTGCTGAAATGCTGACTGATGTCCTTCAACTCTGGTTTTCAGTGTTTAATTTTCATCAGGCTGCTGATGGGATGCAGGAGCAACAAAGACAACAGCAGGCTGGGAAGAAGTAGGTTTTCTCTATATTCTCTTTTGTATGTATCTCCAGCAGTGTTTTTTAATCCCCCCCCCCCCCTTTTTTTTTTTTTTTTTTTTTTTTAACCATGCAGCTTGGGAACAACCAAAAAGGGCATTGGTCCAGCATATTCCTCCAAGGCACAACGTAATGGGCTGAGAGTGTGTGACTTGGTTTCTGATTTCTCCGTTTTTGAGGAAAGGTGAGTACTTCTTTGACATTTCTAAACTGACGCAATCTCAATTTCAAGATGTATAGCGTCAGCTTATGCCAAACACATTTTCTCCACAGTTTCCGTGTCCTGGCTAGCCATTTTCAGACTATGTACCCCAACCTCAACATCGATGTTGATGGTGAGCTGGAGCAGCTGAAGGTAATATAAACTTGTATAAGAATATAAAATAGAAATTGAAGTTTTTTTTTTGTAACTACCTTACCAGTATTTGTGTTACACTACATTGTGCCTATCCTCTCTTCGTAGGGTTACGCAGAGAAGCTGCGGCCTCTGGTCACAGACGGTGTGTACTTCATGCATAAAGCTCTTACTGGACCAAGCAAGAAAATCCTCGTCGAGGGGGCTAACGCGGCTCTCTTGGATATCGACTTTGGTAAGGATTTTTATCCCTTTTTTTTTTTTTTTTTTCCTTCTTTTCTTTTTTTTTTTGCATGAGTCCGTATTGCTTCTTTCAACACTTATACATTTGGTACAAATCACTTTATAATTTTGATATTAAACCTCTGTGGGGTGATGCCTTCCACAGGGACCTATCCGTTCGTTACATCATCCAATTGCACTGTTGGAGGCGTGTGCACAGGACTTGGCGTCCCCCCATCTCACATTGGCCGTGTGTATGGTGTGGTTAAGGCTTACACAACCCGAGTTGGTGTTGGAGCGTTTCCCACTGAACAAGACAACGTGAGTATGTTCACATGATCAAATACAGATGAGATGCCCATAAGGGTATGTTTTCTGATGTTTTTGTTTTTCGTATAGGACATTGGCGATCTCCTGCAGTCTAGAGGAAGGGAATTTGGAGTTACTACTGGCAGACGGCGACGCTGTGGGTGGCTGGACCTGGTCTTGGTCCGTTATGCTCACATGGTCAACGGCTTCACAGCGTAAGTATCTTTACGCACTGTGTGGTCCTGTAAAGTTTCTTTTATGCTTACGGTTTATTCAATCATCTTATTTTTATTTCTTATCTATTTTTTGGTTTGTCCCTTGTCATTTTTAAGTATCGCTCTGACCAAGTTGGACATTCTTGATACGTTGTCTGAGATCAAAGTGGGAATCGCTTACACTGTTGATGGCAAGCCTTTGGACAGCTTTCCTGGTGAGTTATACTTTTTGCATTTTTAAATTTAATTGTCTTTCTTTTCCTCTGTGATATAATGACTATATAATTTTCTTTCACAGCTAATATGGATGTCCTGATGAAAGTCGAGGTGACCTATGAGACGTTACCTGGGTGGTGCTGCAGCACAGAGGGAGCACGTACTTTTGACGACTTGCCACCTCAGGCACAAACCTACATTCGCTTTATAGAGGATTTCCTGCAGGTTCCAGGTAAGACACGTATAGCTTGAATTCATACACGGCGCTTCCTGCTGTTTTAGCTCATTCTCGCATTTAATTGATTGTATTGCTGTCCTTGTAATGTTACGACCTTCCACCTAAAAATTTACTTTTTCCATGAGCTGTTTTTGACTCCTTTTGTATCTGTTAACATTTTGTATTGTTTATTTTTTGTTTTAATTCTCTTCCAGTAAAATGGGTCGGAGTTGGAAAATCCAGGGAGAGTATAATAAAGCTCATCTAAGATGCACAGGACAGTACCTAAAATCCACCACATGCATACGTCTTCCAGGGACATCATAACATTTGTGGGACCAGAAATTCATGTAGTGGATTAGTGCTGGACTAAAGAAGAACCTGAGTTAAGATCTCTTAGAAGGTCCTACTTAAAATGAGCACCAGCATACAGTTGCAGACAACAATTTTATTTCGAGAATCATTCAGGGGACATGTGTATGAAACATCAGAATAAGACTTCTATTCTTACATATGACGAAGGCTTTTATTTTAACTCCTGGACCAGCATTTTTATTGTGATGCTTAATGCATATTGGTTCTGAGGTCATACACTCCCACTTTAGATCTGCACTAAAATTAGCCTTGTGTAAATGTATTCCTTTCTCTGTGCTGCTCCGTAATTACCGCTTGTAGGTTCAAGCTTATTCCCCCTTTCCCCTCCCCTTATTTGATCAACTATTGTTCATTTCATATTAGATGCTCAAATCACCATGATCAAACTAAAAGCTTTATTTTGATTTACTGCATTTTAGGGGGGAAAAATACATCTATTTTTCCATCTGTGTTGAAACTAGGCTTTTAAAATTATCTGTAAAGTGTAGCCAAAGTTTTTATCTAATCTTGTGTATGGGGTTTATTGTATGACCCTATGATTTGAAACATAATTTTAATTTGAGGTGGATGGTACATTAAAATAGTTTCATGTGCCTGGTGTTGGCGATCTAAAGTAAACCATGTTTTGTCAAGAGGTGCATAATACAATAATGGAATTATCCAAGCTTTTTTTTTTAATCAGCAGTTTAAATGTACACTCACCACATGGTCCGTTAGAATTGCAGGAGATGGACCAATTCACCCAAATGCATACAGTTGCTTTTCACTGGAGTGTGTAGATTGTCACATTATTGGCTGCTGCTTTGGAACAATAAAGTGTTCTACGTACACTGACTTGGGTGTATGCATTTTGCATTTTCCTTTCACTTCCTTTTGTTTGTGCATTCACCAATACGACACAACGGTTGTAAAATATGGCCTACATTGAGTGCCTTATGTAAGTATTCACCATCTTACCCTTTCTATATTTTGCACGGCCACAAATTCGAACTGAATAGACTTAAGAACTCTTTTAATTAGTTGAATGGAGGCTCAAGTAACAGTGTGTTATTTTAGTATGAAGTTATGGATTTTTTTTTTTTTTTTTTTTAAGCCATAGTTGGGGGTTAAAGGTAAGTGAATTGTTAAAATATGTCCCCTTCAAATAGATGTACAGTACCATATTCTGGAACTATGCTTTAAGTACATACAAACATACATATAATATATGGGGGGGGGGGGTATTTTTCCTTGCTTTTGTGCATTGGGACAGTGTCATGTTGGAATAGGAAAAAGGGTCTTCCCTAAACTGTTGCCACAAAGTTTGGTAGCATAGCATTGTCCAAGATGCCTGAGTATGCTGAAGCATCAAGATTGCCCTTCATTGGGGATAAGGGGCCTGATTGAAAGACCTAAATTCAATAATTAACTAAGTTTGGCCAAAGACTTTTGTCCATAGAGTGGACCATAATTAAATCCACGCCTGGGATCCCAGATTCCCCCCCTGTAGCCTCTATTATCATGCAGTTGATGCACTTCATGCTTTTGGCCACTAGATGCCACCATCGCGCAGTGTATAGAAATGGCTCGAGTAAGTAAGTTTTGAAAAGTTTCATTTTACTACAAGTGATTTACTGTTTTATTTAATATTTTTCCGTTGTTGCATGATGCGAGGGGTCAGGGTCCAACTGTGGAGACTCTATGGAGATGCAGCCTTTAGCTCCTTAACCCTAGAAAAGCAAGCTAAAGAAATAATCAGTCTGAGTCTATCGAGGAAATGAACGACTCGCTTTAAACTAACATCTTTTCAAAATAGTCTTTTGAATTATTGTAGTTGCCTCCCAAAGTTTACATTTATGATGGATAGATAGATAGATAAACTTCTTGTATCTGGTTTTCCTTGCCACCACACCTAGTTAAGCAGTGGACATTATATTATATTTTATTTTGCTGTTAAAGGCTGTGTAACAGGCAGTTACTGTTAAATCTTACTTATTTTTTATTTTTTTACAATAAGTTGTATGTGATTCAGAAATTGACACACTACTACAATTTAGGCCTACTAAAAAAAAAATTAAAAAACAGCCTCAACCTTCCTTTTATGTGTGCCACATGCCAACCTCTTGCCCCCAGTGCCTCCCTTCTGCATCCAACTGCCCCCTTTGTATTCCTTTAGTGTCCCTCTCCTGCTTACATTGTTCTCCTTCTTGCCCCATGTCGTGCCCTATTGTTTTCTCTTCTCTCCCTTCAATTCAATTCCATTTTATTTATATAGCGCTTTTAACAATGGTCATTGTCTCAAAGCAGCTTCACAGAAATTAAACATTCATTTTTTTTAAATTTCAATAAAAATTATTTTTTTTTTTAAGTGTGTATGTGTGAGAAAAATATGTCTAGATAATAATAAGATGAATGAATGATGAATGAAATGTCTCTGATGAGCAAGCCAAGGGTGACGGCGACAGTGGCAAGGAAAAACTCCC
>JAQQZT010000011.1:5174523-5196454 GCA_030068275.1 Clarias platycephalus
TCCACATCATTGCATTCAGTTTTTATTCACAATTTGTTTAGTGTCCCAACTTTTTTGGAATCCGGTTTGTAGTTTAATTTACTGTTTTAGCTACATAAATAAGACAGTAGGTTCCTCTATTCAACCCCTTAAAATGTCATAGCTACTAGTCTATTTATTCAAATTCATTAATATACACAAACATTGTTTCAATGTAATTTAAAAAAGCATCTTTTTAATATCATTCTTTTTTTGTTTCTATTTATTAAAAAGGTAACTTTTTCTAAATCAAAGTGAAAAAAAAAAACCTACTCTAAGGCTAATGTATTTTACGATTTGGTACATTATTTAATACAATACAATATTTCCAGGATTTTTCTATCTCTGTAAATCACACTGTTATGCAGTTAAATCGAGTACACTGAATGCTGTCTGTCATTATTTTTAATAATTTATGTGCATAACTCTATGGTAGTTAATGCCATATGCACTGTACAATGTTTTATATAGACAGTTAGGGTTTCTAATTAAAACAGTAACTGCATGATTGTTTTATAAAGTAGACTATAGAGTCATAGAGTCTGTATTAAAGGCTTCATTTTCACTGGAGGAAACAGCTGGTGTGATGAGGGTGAACACAGCGAAGATTTA
Source organism: Clarias platycephalus (assembly GCA_030068275.1). NCBI lineage: Eukaryota > Metazoa > Chordata > Actinopteri > Siluriformes > Clariidae > Clarias > Clarias platycephalus. The sequence goes on from JAQQZT010000011.1 coordinate 5,175,154, forward strand.
AATGATTTATCCCTCATGACATTTTGTAAACTGTATTTATGAGAAAGGACTGCACTGATGCAGATAGAACAATTTATCTAAAAACACACACCTTGTCTTAATCCTCCCTCTGTGATGATGAATTGAAGACCCGCTGAAAGACGGGGAGGAGCCGAAGTCTGTCGACACTTTTATATCACATTTAAAGGGGACGATCACCAATTTGTGTGAAGTTTATGGAGAATTTTTTGGGGGACTGAGTACAAATGTTAGGGGGGCTAAAGGGGGTCATAAACAGTCGTATAAGCATTTCACTGCATAGCATACTACTGTATGTTTGGTCGTGTATGTGACAACATTTGAATTTATTTGGATCTAAAATAAAATCTGTGCTTGTTGGCACTTTTGGTAGGAATAAATTAATAGACACGAACATAAAAATATACAGACACGGGATTGTCAGGGACCATGTTCCAGTACAATGTTCCAGTAGTGCATTTGTTTGAAGCGATTTAATACGGGTCACAAGTAACCGCGCTCTCTCTCTTTCTCTCTCTCCCGCCCTGAAGTTAGCAAAGAGAGACTGGGCGGGGCTAATGACATACATCCCATGGTGCATTGCGCTTGACTTTTTTATATATAAATCAACGAAATTGCTGTTGATATGTATCCTAAAGTTTGAGTTTAAAGTTTTCATTAATGGGATTTTATATAAAGTGACTTGCTAAACCTAATCAGCTAGTTACTGATTACTTACCATTTTCTATTAGTATGTTGTGTTTGCTAGAAGACGAGACGAAAGCCGTGTCGAAGTTATCACTCTTGTTTCTCTTCATATCGTATAAATCTTTCGCCTTTTACTAAAGATTTCCGTGGAGAGGAACACTATGAGTATAAACTAATTTTTTGTAGCTCCACCTTTGCGTGGAGCTTCCTTTCTCTGTATAAAGATAGAATTTGATGGCGTTTACAATTTTGAGATTGTTGTTAATTGTGGAAGAGCTATATGAAGGTTAAATTATAAATTAATGTAGTAACATTAATCGATTTCGGACGTGTGGTACTAAAACGCACTCTCAGTACAGGCATTAACAGAGATCTTTGGGGGCGGTTTTTAATGACATGCATCCCAAGGTGCATTGCGTTCGTTTGAAATAACTAAATTTTTTTCTAACAAAGAAATTGTATTCCATGATAGAATTTGATTTTAGAATTTGTGTTGATGTGATTTTATATTAAGTCACTTGCTAAATCTAATCAGCTTGTCACTGTTTACCTACCATTTTCTATTAGTGTGTTGTGTTTACTAGAAGACGTGACGAAGCAGTATGAAAGTTATCACTCTTGTTTCTCTTCATATCGTGTAAATCTTTCGCCTTTTACTAAAGATTTCCGTGGAGAGGAACACTATGAGTATAAACTAATTTTTTGTGGCTTCACCTATGTGTGGAGCTTCCTTTTTCTCTGTATAAAAGTAGAACTTGGTACCGAGCTAGTTAGATTGTTGTAAATTATTAAAAGGAAAGGGCTGTATGAGGGTTATACTATGAATTAATGAATTAATCTACTCGAAGTTAGAGAGTAGGGCGGTCTTTGGGGCGGTGCTAATGACATGCTGCATCCCATGGTGCATTGCGTTCGTTTGAAATAAATGAAGACTTTTATTTTTACAAAGAAATTTTATTCTAGGATTGTATTCCATGATAGAGTTTGATTTTAAAGTTTGCGTTGATGTGATTTTATATTAAGTCACTTGCTAAATCTAATCAGCTAGTTACTGTTCACCTACCATTTTCTATTAGTATGTTGTGTTTGCTAAAAGATGAGACGAAAACAGCATGGAAGTTATCACTCTTGTTTCTCTTCATATCGTATAAATCTTTCGCCTTTTACTAAAGATTTCCGTGGAGAGGAATACTATGAGTATTAACTAATTTTTTGTGGCTTCACCTATGTGTGGAGCTTTCTTTTTCAGTACAAAAATAGAATTAAAAAAATGTATTTAGAGAGTGTAGTAAATGTGTAAAAAAAGGAAGGATGATATTAGATTATATTATAAAGGAACGTAAGTCATATATTCACGAGTCTGTATTGTTTTATTCCATGTTTTTGTGAAGCTGGGCAGAAGTAAGTTTTGTAATGATTAAATTCTCTACACAAAGTAGCTAGCCCGATGTGATTGTGTGCTGTGCAACGCCAAAAAGTAACTAATTTACCGCAGTATAGGTGTTCATCTTCATTTACGGTCTAAAATAAATTTTATTGCTTGTTCCATTTTGCATGACCAGAACCTCCTATCAAGCCACCTCTCAAAAAAAATAAAATCATTGATGCTGATTGTCGCCCCCTGCTGCTTATCATAAAAAAATGTAGTTTACGAATTCGGTTTGTAATTATTTGTACGCGATATGCTTATTTTCGTTATGATTATCATTAGCAGATACTTAGGAGAGATTATCATCTAGATATTTAACACTGTTGCCTTGCACCTCCAGGGTTCGGCTCCCGCCTTGGGTCTGTGGGCAATTTGTGAACGCCAATTGCTACTCTAATCTGCATGTCTGTGGACTGTGGAAGGAAACCGGAGTACCCGGAGGAAACATACCAAAAACACGGGGAGAACATGCAAACTCCATGCACCCAAGGCGGAAATCGAACTCGGACCCTGGAGATGCAAGATGACAGTGCTAACAACTAAGCCACCGTGCCGCCATATATTAAAAACAACTACTCTTATATGCTCTATATTTATCCATTTTTTAATTATATATTGTGGCCAGATTTGTGAATTATTCACTGTTGGTTGATATTACTGTATTTAAAATATTATTTTAGTCTGACATTGAACGTTATAAATGTTTTTTAACATTTCACTTTATTGATCCCAAAGGAATCTATCTATCTATCTATCTATCTATCTATCTATCTATCTATCTATCTATCTATCTATCTATCTATCTATCTATCTATCGTAATATTAGAAGAGGCAATAAGTTAACAGTTTTAAAATAGTTAATTTTCTATTATTATCATCATTAATTGAATTAATACATTTGTAATTCATATAAAAACTAAGATAACCGTGTATATTTTTGTTTTCCCTTTATATATACTGTATACAGACTTTAGGAAAATATCAAGTTGATATTTTTATTAATATTATATTAATATAATAAACATCATACTATTTTTCCTGATTTTTCTTTAAGTGTGTATAAAGTTTGTATAAATGTTTTTTGTCTTTAAAAAACGAGACCTGTAAGGAGGACGTGGCAATGACGTCACGCTGTTTGCCAGAACCCGGATGTTCACGGCTAATAGCGCAGCTAAATACAAGCCATAAATAAAAGGAGAAGTATCTGGTCTGTACGGTATAACATTTATTATAATCCCGATGTTCATATTGTCATGTCTAAAATTGTTTCTTAAATTCATGTTGAATTTTTGTTCAGAGACAACAGCTGCTAGAAATTTAATTAGCCGATTGTCTTTAGCAAGAAAGCAAGCTAGCTTCTACTGTATACATATGTAAGATTAGTAAAGTAGCTCAGTGCTGTATGAGGGTTTTTATTTCTGTTCCTGTTCCTGATTTGTTCTGTTTGAAAATCGTTATTCTATATATTATTTTATTGGTATAAAATTAATGAAACTAACAGAAATCTGGTGAGAGAGAGGAGTTAGCTAGATAATGCTGTTTATTGGTAAAAAATGCTAACCAACAGGTAGCACAGATTTGTGTTACTGAATGTTATAGGTTATTAACGGACCACCACAGGAGACCGTTATTAATTTAAACAGGTGCTTTTTCCTCCTACATTTTTTACACTGATCAGCCATAACATTATGACCACCTGCCTAATATTTAATAGCCCATTCCCCCCCACCACAATAACAGTGATGCACTATGACACCTGACACCTTTCTATTGGTACCAGCATTAACCTATTCATCAATTTGATCTCTCCATGTGCATCAGTGAGCTTTTGCCGCTCATTCCCCTGTCGCCAGTTCATGGGATTTCCTTCCTTGGACACTTTTGGTATGTCCTGACCACTGCAGACCAGGGATAGCCCACAAGACCTGCAGTTTTGGAATTGCTCTGATCCAGTCCTCTAGACATCACATTTTGGCACTTGTCAAAGTCACTCAAATCCTTATGCTTTCTATTTTTTTCTACTTCCAATAAACCTATTCAATATTAGGCAAGTGGTCATAATGCTATGGTTGATCAGTGTATTTAGTTATGTTTTCTTAACATTATAGTAATCCCTTCATGTCAATTTGAGAAGAAAGTTGAAACAAGAACAAAAAAGTCACCTCTTGTTTTGGGTGGCACATATCCAGAAGAAATCAAGTGGACTAAGTGTTGAATGATATTTTCAAGATTTTGGTTTTTAGAGTTTACCCACTAAAGGATTAAATATGTAGTTATTAAATGTATTTTTTTTTCTGGCATAACATGATCATATATCTCCAAATATTCTTTAGAAAAATGAATGTAAAATCACATCCAGTGTTTAAAATGAATGAGTGGTCGCACAATATGACTTATGGATGTGTGAAAAAGACTTATGGATGTGGGCATGCATGCCGTTTTAGAGGATTGACTTGTTCTTTTATTGCGCTATCACTAATCTTTTCACCTGTTGATTGTCCTGTCCTGTTCTCAGGTATCTGATGTGTATTAGCACTCATGAATACCCGCCGGCGACACACTCCTAGGAGCAACCAGGAAGGGGTTTACACTGGGATTTCACAGACCCAGACCCAGCTGGTCCAGCCACTGGAGATCCCTCTGTCTGTACCTCTTCCCTTCGCTCCACCCGTAGACTCCAACAGCAAGTCCTGCCGAGACCGCACCACTGAGTTTCAGTATGTGTGCAAGTCATTGCAGGGAAGACAGGTACACAGGATTACTGTTGGATCCTCTGTGGTATACATTGTAGCATTCTGGCATCATAGCACATGATTAATGAAGCAATTCGTTTTTGTTTTGTGTCTTTTGTTCCATAAGAGTTGTATGAGACACTGATGTCTCCTTGCTAGTGCCATATTACAGTAGCGTTTAATAGGAGGAAAATAGCACAGATCTCAAACATGACAATCGATGTTGCTCCTGAAAACTAATGAACATTTTACATCATGTTAATAAGAAGCCCAGTGTACATTACCGGTCAAAAGTTTGGACAGAATCAGTTCTTTCCTGATTTATTTATTTATTTTTACTACATTGCAAATCAATACTAAAGGCATCCAAAATATGTGATAAGCTCATTGAACAGTTGATATTGAGATGTGTTTACTACTTAAGTTATAACTCTGTAAAGCCTTCAGAACTGCTTTAATTTTTGATGATGGAAACTTTAATCCAGCAGAGGTAAGTTTTGGTCTTGGTGTTTGATGGGTTTTGCAAATGCACTTGACTGCTGTTCCAGAACAGCTGACTTTCGTGTCTTAAAATAACCACTGACTGTTGTTGTCAGTACTTAATTACTTAATGCCATGTGTGTTTTTTCATAGTTTTGGGTAAGAAAATCTAGTATTATTCTATAATGTAGAAATTAAATCTAAACTTTTGTCTGTGCAAACTATTCAGCACATTTACCTTTGAGTATTATTAACCAGAATAGAGCTGGATAGAGAGCTTAAGAGATTAAAGAATTAAAACATTACAGGGAACTTTAGGGAAGCATGAAGAAAGTTGAAACAAGAACAAAAAAGTCACCTCTTGTTTTGGGTGGCACATATCCAGAAGAAATCGAGTGGACTAAGTGTTGAATGATATTTTCGAGATTTTGGTTTTTAGAGTTTACCCACTAAAGGATTAAATATGTAGTATGTAGTTATTAAATGTATTTTTTTCTGGCATAACATGATCATATATCTCCAAATATTCTTTAGAAAAATTAATGTAAAATCACATCCAGTGTTTAAAATGAATGAGTGGTCGCACAATGTGACTTATGGATGTGTGAAAAAGACTTATGGATGTGGGCATGCATGCCGTTTTAGAGGATTGACTTTGTCCACTTTGACTTGTTAACATAAATATCATCAAAAGAATGTGGCTTGTAATGTGAGGCTTATTTCATTAAAAGGTAACTCATTATGAGGTACAAGTGTTCAGTTAGGGTGATGGGCAAGGCTTTCTTGTTTTCTTTTTTTATTCACCTTGCAGACAACAAAGAGCTCTAAAATTGACAAACTGATTTTTTTAACCCATAGAATGGAGCACAGGGGTTTAACCCAGTTCACAACGCTGTCAGACAAAGGAGTGACTTCACACTCGTAGCAAAGTGAGTTATAAGGATTTTTTTCTTCAATTAATATGATGGCATCCTACTGGCTAAAATCATCAAGTTGCTCCTTTAGTTGGCTTTATTAACATTTTTCAAATCTGACAGATTTTTTTTTTTTTTTCAGGAGAATTGGCAGGGATCTTAACAACACTTTTGTAAAGTTGGAAAAGCTGACAGTGTGTAAGTGTCACGATAGCAGGTCAAGCCACTTGTCCAAGTCCAAATTCTTGTTCTGTGTCAATATTTGTGACATTCTTTTCTTTTGATCACAGTGGCCAAAGAAAAATCCCTTGCTGGTAATAAAGCAACAGAGATCGATGAGTTGACGTATATTGTGAAACAGGTACAGATATGTAAGGTCGTACTGTACATGCATAGCTACTATTTTAAAAGTCCTGCACTTAAAATGTGTCTGTATTTTTTTTTTTTTTTGTTTGTTTTTTGGCTCAGGATATTAACAGCCTGAATAAGCAGATAGCCCAGCTCCAGGAGGTGGTACGATCCAGAAATGGTCAAAACAGTAGACATCTTCAAACTCATTCCAATACTATTGTGGTATCACTGCAGGTATGGACATCTCCCAAACTTCTTACTTTCTTTCTTTCTTTTTTGCAAAGTAAGATAACACTTAATGTTTTTTTATACATGAAATCTTTTCCAGTCAAAACTGGCATCAATGTCAAGTGACTTCAAGTCAGTCCTGGAAGTAAGAACAGAGGTAAATCTCAATAAAAAAAAAAAAAAAATTTAATAGTTTGAGGGATATGTCCTTTATAATAAGTGACTAAATTACTTTTGCAGAACCTGAAGCAACAGAGAAGCAGACCAGAGCAAATCTCTCAGTCGCCAGCCTCCCCGTCACCCCTCCACAACTCCAGCCTTAGTAAGTTTCAGCCTTACACTTGACCATCCTGTAGCTAATACACAGGTGGATATGTTAATATTAATTAATTAGTGTTGGTTTTGAAAGTTATTAGATTTTTAAACACTCCGAGATTGTTGATCCAATCCATGACACCGTGATGTCAAGAATTCTCTGTTGTTTTCATGCCGATGGAATCAGTCAACCTGTCGGGCCATGCAAACATGTGTGTCTAATAATGGGGAACAAGCACATGGACATGCCCCAAGTGATTATTTGTCATAGCACCACCAACTGGGCACAGGATATGATGCTTATAAAGAATTTCTTTTCAATACTCTATCTAGATATTTAAACAGATTGTGTTAAATGAGGAGACCTGGTTACATACTGATCCGTTGTCCTAGTGCAACGACATGAAAAGAAGAACATTTTAAACTCCTTGTAGAGGGTTAATCAGAGTAATGCAAAGGCATTTCTGTTGTTAAAGCACAATTGAGTTTAAATACACTTTAAAGATTGTCGTGTAATATTCCTATAGAATGTGGCTCAGATGTCACATAACATAAAAAGTTTTATAAGCCAACTAGAGGTAACCTACAGCTCCGCCACGTGCAGATCCTGACCCCTGCGTGCTACCTTACTTTTGCATCAAACGTGCCCCTATTCGTTGCTGTGTTTACCAGCGGTTGGCATCCACTTTGTAGCATTACCGCCGCCACCTCCTCATCTTTCTTAAATCCACTTTTTTAGCCTTATTGCCCTTAAGAAACCCATCAAATTCTTTCTTCCAAGTCCTCTTTCTCTATTTTCTAAAATACTTAGTCCCCAGTTCCCCAGGTTTCCAAATTCATGTTGCTTCTCAACTAAAAGTCCCCACAGCACCTCATTATCTGTCCCCGTTGCTGAGTGAAAACTGATAATGTTGCCTTCCATTGCATTCGATGAGAAACGTCTGTGACACACCTTTTACAGAACTTGCTGTGCAAATACACAAACCTCACACTTGAGTATTATGTGCACACCCTGACAATCAGAATATTTTTGTATTAATTTAAATATATTATATTATATATAAACACTGGTTAAAAAAAGTTTTCTTAATTATGTATAATCCCTTAATGTAACAGAGCTGATATTGTGTTTCTCATATATTTAACTTGCCAAATGATGTTGATGCTTCCTTCAGTGCTCATATCCGCCACTCGTTGCTTTCAGCTTTATTAATTTTTTATTTCACAACAGGCCATTCACAGGATAGTACCAATAAAGCAGATATCTCGATAGACATGGATCTTCACTCCAGCCAGCAGATGCTTCTCCTTAATGAGAAGGTAATTTAAAGTGCCATAGTTTATTTATTATAAGGTTGCAAATGATACTACTTCACACAATTTATCTTGTCTTTTATTTATTTATTTTTTATTATTATACATGTGTGTGTGTTCTTAGGACTCTCTTATTCAGGACCGAGCAAACACTATGCAAAACATAGAGACTACTATCGTGGAGCTGGGATCTATTTTCCAGCAGTTTGCCCACATGGTGAAAGAACAGGAAGAGACGGTTCACAGGTAAAATCAGGAAAGCAAGAGAAAACCTAGAGATGCATGCTAAATCTGGAAGACAGCTAGTCGTTTTGTTGGCTTATTTGCATTTTAATTCAGTGTTTTATCCTCCTCGGCACAGGATTGACGCCAATGTGGAAGACACTCAGCTCAACGTTGACGTCGCACATACGGAAATCCTCAAGTACTTTCAGTACGTCTCCAGCAACCGCTGGTTCCTCATCAAAATCTTCCTCATCCTCATTATTTTCTTTTTCATCTTTGTCGTCTTCTTGGCCTGAAATCTGTGGACAGCGTGATTATTACAGAACTGAGTCACTAAGTAGACGTATTTCTTCAGGAGGGAACAAGTAGGGAGTTAAAATGTTAAATAAAGCAAGGATCCTTCAGTTTGGGTGTTTTTCAGGCTCTACTGTAGGGTTTCCTTAAACAATGTGACTTTGCAGAGTCTGCACCTTTGGCTTATGAGCAGTGTTATTTGATAATTCTAAATTAACTAGCAGAAAGTTATTTTTTTTTTTTTTGTGGCCAAATGATTTTGGTTTTAACTGTTGAGTAATTTTATGCACGGAAATATATTCTAATCTCATTCCATTTCTTTAGATTGGAGTACAGGGTAGCTACACCGGTATAGCTGTAAATAACTTGTTTCATTACTCCTTTTAATGATCATTAGGCTTTAAGCATATGATGACTTTTGTGTAACTGGTGCTTACATTTCGGGCATTATATGCACTGGGATTCAGTAGCCATGTTTATGGTGAGACCAAAAGATATCTAGATTTGGGCAAACTCCTGAATAGGGCACTGTGCCAGTTGTGCCTCGTTTAAATCCTAGCTTATTCAGAAGAACATGAGTTCAGATCCTGACGGATGCGACTGTGACTGCCAGGAGTCAATAGAGCAAAGTTTGATTGAGTTAAATGGCATATTTACTGTCCCATGTGAATCACAGCAACACTAGCCAATCATGGATTATGTCTGTATGCAAAATGTACAGGATACCTTCACATGCCTTTTTCTACTTTATGGTTGGAAGCTGTTCTGTGATAAGGGAGAGGGTTTGCTAGTGGGTGGGTATTAGCAAGACCATATTGGGGGTACAGGCCAAAAGTAATCGAACATAGACGTCTAGAAGGGAAATGTGTGCATTTGGCCAAAATTGGAAGAAATATTGACTGTCAGTTTAGTTAATTAAAAACTCTAAATTAAGAAGATTTGACATAATATTTGCCTCAGGTATATTCAAGAGCTAATAAGCTAATATTGCAGGACAGCATCAAACAAAACTGTGCTGAGACCATTTGTCTTCATGGACTTAATGAAGATTGTGTTTAGCAAGAGATAGACACTATGCTATTTCCCATTATTATGAAAGTTATTGCATTTTATTGAACACGGTAGTAGCCTAGATAAAGCGGCAGCAAAATTCACATCCGATTCATATCATAAAATGCAATTTTAAGGTTTAAAATTTGAGGATGCAACTCACTGTCTTAAACTGTTCAGCTATACTGTGAACCAAGGAATACAAATCCAGCAGATAAATCAGGGGGCCTGAACAGATAGTTAGTATAACTGTAATCTCTTGTTTTCTATCTGCTCTGCCATGTTAGTCTTCATGTGGAAATGTCCACTTTCTCTACAGCCAATTTCTTTGCAGTTGATCACTTTTCGTGATGAGAGTGATGAGAGAACTTCTCATGGCTTCTTTATACTTAGTAATTTTTTGATAGATTCAGAATTGAAAAAAAAATTCTGTTTGTTCTTTATCATACATTCTAACAGTAAATTTGATGTAATAATGATAAATATCTTAAATTATTTATGTGAAAATAAACTTACTGTTGGTCATTGCCTTTGTGTTTATGCTCATTTTGATTTATGCTTTTGGTTTTTGGTACTGTCATTTATAATGCACCCATATTCTTGTTCAGCACAATCTTGACCGAACTCATGTTGTATGGTTGCAGTTAGTATAGAGAGTAAGGCATTTCGATCCCACGCCTTTTGATCAAACCAAGGTAAGTTAACATCTTATCTGTTTGGTAAGCACTAATGACCAGGAGAATGACTATGACTGGCTGTTTAATGTTGAGACGCATTATGTTAACACTTCGAGTGGGCAACAGTGCTAAACATTGAATTATTACAGCATTTAACACAATATGAAGTGTATATTAATACTTCTAAAAGCATGTTAATACCTATTTGGTTCAAACTGTCATTTTAATCTTTGGAAAAAAGTAAGGTTTAAAACTAGAGCTTGCTTTCTACAATCGTTTTATTGTATATCGTATCGTATTCATGTGCGAAAATGATTCCTTGTGGTCCCAAAACTACACTTTACCTATTTGAATCCTGGAGTATGGGAACAAAAAAAACAGTATGCTAATTCCCATTATCATGAATGCTATATGGCATTTTATTGAATGCGGTAATAGCATAGATAAAGTGACAGGATTTTGCATTGTCTGATCTTTATGCTATGTAGCAAATTTAAGAGTTAAGAGAATCTGATTAGTCTCATCAAGTGGTTTTCATACATGGTGCATGTGGAAATGTTTTTACTTCCACTATTAACCATAGGTTTGACTTCTACTGTTTTTACCATGCATCTTTACAAAGTGTTGAAGTGAGCTAAATTCATCTTCTTTTCTTCCATGAAGTTATTGAAGTTTCTTTCAATAACTGACTGTAGAGCTCTTAAATTCATTCCAGTAATTTAAAATCTCCTCAGTTGATTTCTTTACTTGACACAGGCCAATAATTTGACCCTTCTGAAGTGATGATTTTTTTTTGTTTTTGTTTTTTGACCTGGCAGTGTATATTTTGCCTACTTTTTTTCTTTTCTTTGTTCAAGTTTCATGAAGGTTCTCAGATTCGTGCCCTCTCCTCTATGGAACTAAAATCAGGCATGCTCTTGACTCTCCTCTTAAGTGGGACCAGCACTCCGAGCTCTTCATCCTTGACCCAAGCATCATCCTCTTCACACAATGTCTCTTTATTCTTCCCTGTTGCTCCTCTGCTCCAGCGGTTTTTGAAGTACTTGTGCTTTGAGAGGCCAATTGAAAAGGCACTCTTACTACGATGCTGGCTCCACAGGATAGCTCGAGCCTGAAGAGATTTCTCCCTGAAGGTTAAGTCTTCATTCTGCTCATCCAGACAGTCACAGAGTACCAGGCGGAAGAGCTGTGGCACCTCTGTCACCTCTGGTTCCAACTCTGTCACTAACTTCCTTAGTCTGTGCAGAACAGAAGAACAGGAAGGACATCAAGGTCATGAAATGTCAGCATATAGAAAGATTGGGATGACGAGACACTAGATTGTATATGCTTAATACTTTTGTGTATTCACCACTTTGGGCTTTCTTTCACAGTTTTAAACTACCTGAATGTTTGGAACCAGACATCTATAGGTGAGTGTTGTGAAATGTTGCAACACTCTAAGAAAAAAGGACATTTAAACGGATCTTTAAATACATAAGGCATTAGGGTAACTTTCCTCTAAATGATGACCTTTCTGTACAATTTAACCAGTTTTGCGACTACTGTACAGTAGTGTGCAAATGTCTTGAGTCACCCATATTAAATAAAATTAAATGATGTAGATTAAATTAAAGAAATATGAACAAATGTTTTACTGTGACAGGCTGCAAAGTGTCTAAAGATACGATGACCAAATTGGTTGTTTATGTAACAACCTCAGCAGCGACCTCATTTCCCCTCTCGCCAGTTCCAAACACTCAGCATTAATAATATCCGGCTTGATCATCCATCATCATCTGCACCTGTTTCTCACTGGTTCATGCCTTAAGTCTGTGATTTGATTTTCTATGCTTGAGTGATTTATAGATCATTGTGTGATTTAATAAACAAAAATGCAGTCATCTGAAATTAGTCAAGTACAGGGACAGGACTGAAAATAATTCCCCAGAGGAAAAAAAAAAAGCCTGAAGGCAAACTATTTCTCAAGACTGCATGAAAATTACAAGAAAGTCTGACTTTTTGGCAAAATATGAATAAATAAGGGGTGGATAAAACACTATTTGACAGTACTATATATTTTTCCCCAGGAGTTGTCCAATATGAGGATAGAATAGGATTTCTTCCAGTTTTCTCCCCACATTGGTCTTTCTGAATCTCATCCGTCAGTATGATCTCCTGAATCTTACAACAGCATCATTTTGTAATAAAGTTTCCATAATCATTTTTGCCTGTCCATTTAGGGAGAAATCATCACACATTCAACACATTAGCATATGATTGTTCTTACTATTAAAGTTAAAAAGATTGCATTTCAAGCCTGCCTTATTTTGATCATCTTTGTACATCACATCACTATCACAAATCTTTCTACCAGCACACCTGATGCCCCACCTGAGAATGACAGGGCCACACTGAGAGGGAGGGATCTTTAAGCAGAGTTCTTGAAGTTCCAGCAGCTCTCCAGGCATGACCTCATAAGAGGGCTTCTGCTGAGTCGCTGCCAGCCAGCTGTAGTCTACACAGGAGCTGCGTCTGCGAATCTCGGCTGCCCTTTCCTGACATAAGCGTTCGGTGCGCTTCAGCATAGAGCCCAACTCCTGCATGAGTGTATGGGTGACCATCTCTGCAGGCGAGCGCTGACTAGGACGCTGGGGCTCCAGAGAAAATGTTCCAGACCAAGGAAACATCTGTATAGAGCACAGGACATAATATCCTGCAGTTGGCTATTAAACACAAAGTAGACTCAAGGGTAGAAAGTTTTCTTAACTCTCAAGAATGATCTCCTATGATAAGGAAACATTTAGGGCTCTTGATTGAGCTTTGTTATTTCGAATAAGATAAGAGTAACATTTTTTCAATGTTGGCCAATAATTTGACCCCTTCTGACAAAGTATGTGTGTCAGAAAACTAACAATCACTAAATACAGTGACACGTCCAAACTAGAGCTAATACATAACCAGATCTTACCTTAAACCCAGCACAATGTGTAGTAGATACTAGAGTCCCCTCTTGTTGTCATCCAATGAGCCAAACATATTTGTAAGATCCTGGCACCAATCTGTCGTGCATGGCTGGCGAGTGGATTAAAACCTCTTTCCTGTCAACACAAGATAATGGGCTGAGGATAAATGTTAATCCGTTATTACTACAGAGTACTTTTAGACTGGATTTTAATGCTTCAGCACTTTGGGCAGATAAAAAACAATAAAACCAAGCTGTAGCCTTGTTGTTCATGCAGTTTCGTAAAGTTATCTCACTGTATTTCAATTCAATTTAGTTTTATTTGTATATGAAGTTTAAAGATCTCTCAGGTTATACCTAATGAGCAAACAGGAGGTGGTGGTGGCAAGGGAAAACGCCCTTAGATGACATAAGGCAGAAACCTTGGGAGGAACCAGACTCAAGAAGAGAACTCATCCTCATGGTCTGGGATAGTGTGATCATAAATTAATATCTTTGTTAACATGAAGTCCACTTTGTTGAGGTTACCAACTGTTCCCCTATAGAGACTTAGGTACAAAACTCGGTTTTAGTCTCAATTTTAATGTATCGGAATGCCTGCAGTCACAAGCCATCATAGTTGGGACTGTTTGTATCAATGCGCCTCAAGGCCATCTTCATGGTTTTAAAATTAAACCATCTTCAGTAGTCTCATGTATCTTCAAGCAGACCATATGGGGCCATAGTTGGCAGAAGTAAGTGATCTCCAAATTATATAAACTCCAACCAGAAGTAGGGCATTTCCAAATCTATAAACATATATCATTAATATACTCTCAATCTCCTTGTGGGTATTGTGTTGTATGAGATTAGATTAGTGTCTTGTCTGTGAGATACAGGAGACCTGAATGTATCAGTGGCTTACATAAGTATTCACCTCTCTTGAACTTTTCATTTTGTAGTTTTACAACCTAAAATTTTAATTTGGTTAATTTTGATTATATATCATAAGGCTACACAATCTAAGCCATAATATAAAAGTGGGAGGAAATTACCATAGTTTGAAAAATTAAAGAGGGCCATAAAAAGTATTTGCCTCCTTGCTGACAAATATTATAATTATTTTTTTTTTGCATATTTGTCACAATTAAACGATTCAAAAGGTTAACCCGAGTAGATGCAAAATGCAGTTTTTAAATTATAATTTCATTTATTAGAGGAAACTAGCTGTCCAAACCTATCAGGCCTATTAAAACTGACTCTCATTGATCACTCAGGTTTGTTGACGGTGAGGTGATTGGTTGCGATGCATCTCAGGCAGCCTTCATGTCTGTGTTTCCTTCTGCTCCTCCCTTTTAGTTATGTTGCCATAGTTAGTCCTGCCGGAGTACCTGCTTGTAATCTGCAACTTAATATACATTCACGTTATACATTGTGACTGTGACCATACCTAACTGTTATCTCTCCTTCTCCTCTTCTCTCTCTTCTCCTCTCGATCTCTCTCTCTGACTCATCCTGCTGTCCCACTTCTGATTGGAGATCTCGTTGCATGGATGCCCCGTGTGGTCTGTCTGGGATGCGTGTGGTGACTGGGGACAGTCCACTTTAACATGAAGATGGTCCTGGCCTCGGCTGATGCAGACAGCTGTTCTCTGAGGACTTGTGACTGCAGTCGCTCAATAGTTCAGGACTGGAATTTTCTACAGTCTACCTGAGCCTCCAATAATGAACTGGACTCCATATTAACTTAAAGACATCAACTGTTATATTGAACTTCTAGCCTCCTAACACAAAGTATGATGCTGATCAATCCCTGCTATCCATTTCACCCAAATGAGAAAGGGTTCCTTGTTGAGTCTGGGTCCTCTCAAGGCTTCTTCCTATGGCATCCACGGGAGAGCTCCAAGGTGAAAGCCACTGCTGACCAAAAAAGAGCACAAAGACTAGTCTTACATTTGCTAAAAAACAAACTTAAATTGTCTCCTAGACTTTTGGGCAAATAATCTGTAGACTGATAAGACAAAATATTTTAACATAGCGTTTCATAAAAGGAACATCATACCAACAGTCAAACATGGTGGTGGTTGTGTGATGGTGGGCTGCTTTGTATCTTTACATCCTGGATGACTTGATGGAACCATGATTTCTGCGCTCTACCAGGAAATCCTGACACACACACCCCCCTTCCCCGCCTTAATAAATGAAATCATCATTTAAAAACTATGTTTACTCTGGTTATCTTTGTATAATATTCAAATTTGATTGATTGCCCCCGAGTGGCGCAGTGGTAAAGTGCTCGCCCTATCATCCGGAGATCGCTGGTTCGATCCCCGGGTGATGCTGTAACCTCTCACAGCCGGAGGCCTAGAGACAGCTGATTGGTCGAGCTCTCTCAGGGGAGAGGGATGAGAAGTACTCGGTGCTCCCACATTAATGACGGCTCTACAAGCCAAGCAGGGTCGTCTGTGAGCTCGCGCAGGCGGAGGGAGCGGATAGTGCTGTCCCTCCGAGTGTGTTACGCCGCCCCCAACAGTGCGTGAGCGAGCAGTTTGAAAAGATGGTCTTTGACGTCACATGGATCGGAGGAAACACGTGGGTCGGTCTGGGGCCCTCCCGACTGAGTGGCAGTAGAAGCTTAATGTGGGAGCCTCCAGTGACTGGGAGGAATTGGACACGACTAAATTAGGGGAGAAAATCTGAAAATTCTGAAAAAGAGGGGAAATCTTTTTTTTTTTTTTTTAATTGATTGATTATCTCAATCATTTAAGTGTGACAAATAAGCACAACAGCTGGAATGGGCCATACTTTTTCACTGCACTGTATATAAAATTCAAAAGTTTGTGATTGTATAAGTATTCACCCCTCCTTCAGTGAAACACCTTATTTAATTTTGGTGCCACCAGTTTCAATCAGAAGTTACACGGTTAGTTTGCTTTTAGAGTGGACTTGTGTGCAATTAAACTGCCAGGAGACCTGTTTATGTAATGAGTTTGTTAGAGAACAAACTCAAACAAAAAGTATTCTAGAAAACCAAAGAGCTGTCAAAACATTTTGAACATCTTGCAGAGCACCATTAAATATATTTTAAATTTTAATGACAGGGCAATCCAAGATAACCTGTTCCAATTTACAAAAGATTTAAGATTAAGTAGACTTTATTCTTCTTCGACGTAGATCACCTTAATATGATAAAACTATCAAGTCAAAGCCCAGATCCAATTCAAAACCAATTCCAACCAACTCAAACCAATCCAGAAGACTTTAAAATAACTGTTTATCAACAGACTCCATCCAGTCGAACAGGATTTATGCGATTTTGTCATGAAGAAGTGGAAAATATCAGGATCGATATGTGCAAAGCCGATAAAAGGCAGCTTTCATCCAGCTCTGATTTCAGGTGGATCTATGAACTATTGATCCAGTGATGAAATACTTTATGTTCAGTTTATTTGCTAAAAAAAATTGGGTCACAATAAAATGTAGACGACACGGTGGCGTCGTAGTTAGCACTGTGGGTTTGATTCCCGCCTTGGGGTCTGTGTGCGTGGGGTTTGAATGTTCCCCCCCTGGCTTTCCTCCCACAGTCCAAAGACATGCAGATTATTGTTTGGGATTGTTGTTCCCAAATTGCCCATTGTGTGTGTGCCCACCCTGCAATGGATTAGCACCCTGTCCAATGTGTCCTAAGTCTCCTGGGATAGGGCCTGGGCCCCCACAACCCTGTATACCGACTATAGTGGTACTGTATAGAGATTGAAAGAGAGGTGACTGCAAAGGCCCATCTACACCTGTATGGATCAAAGGCTTGCCCAATCACACGGAAAAGCCAAATGCACTACAAACTACTAATAAATGTCAATGCTGGGCCGGACACAAAGACACCAGAACACCCAGTGCACCACAGCCTGCTGTACTTAGGGCACAGCAGGCAACGAGTTTAAGTTTAAGCCTCCAAACTCCCCAAATCTTAATCCAATCAAGCAACCATGGGATGTACCAGACAAACAAGCCTGATCTATAGAGGCTCCACCCCACAACCCACAGCACCCAAAGGGTCTGCGGCTAACATCCTGGGACCAGACACCACAGCACACCACAAGAGGTGCCATGGAACACACCCTAAACTACATTTTTAATCAGGACTAAAAATTTGGAACAATTCAGGGGGGGATGAATATTTATGCAACGTCTTACAGAAGCAGGACATAGTTCTATTTTGCCCCAGTGATGACATAATGGTTTGAATTTTGGTATAAAAAATATTTTGCAACTGATGAATGATCGGAAAGATATAAGACTATAAAGCTTTTATTTCATGTGTGTAGAAAACTAGATTTAAATGTAAACTTCAGTGCTGGTGATCTTTGAACTTCTCCCTATTCTTCCCTCCTCGACAGCTTCCCCTCTCAGTTCTTATGTTAAAAGCCTGCGAGAGCTAGATTAGATTATTAGATTAACGTGTAATGTAAGAGTTCTTCAAATATTGATCAAGTGCAAGAGAGTGCTGCTTCTTTGGAGGTGTCTGCCCAGGCTACTTCCCATCAGGAATGAGGAGAAAAGCTTACCGATGCCCTCAGCTATCTGTCACTCATCATGCATTTCACTGTGCATAGAACATGTTGCAAACGTTAAACACTCACTATTGAACATGATAACTGATGAGATTGTTTATAAATACATGCTGTGGGTTAATGGGGTTTTATAGTATTTCACAACACAAAAAAATCTATTCAAGTGGGCGGAAATTGTGTTAGAATTGTGCTTTTGCGAGTTGTCTGGCAGTTCTGCTTTGTCTTGGGTGAAATGGAGTAAAATTGCACACGTTTGCAAACGGATCAATTTGTGGCCCCGGAAGTTCATGCATCATCAAAAAAATTGCACAAAGGGGGCTTAATTGAAGATGCTTGTAAAGTGGGAGATAAACACAGGCATTAGTGTTTAATCAATTCAAAAGTTTAGTCTTTGAACCGAGCTGGTTCTCACATTCGCTTTCCAGTCTATCAGGACGTCTTCATCAGAGCGTAGCATTTTCTCGCTTTTTTGTATTACGATTTTTGGTTTTGTCCTGGAGCGACTGTGCATATAAGATCTGAGGCAAATTGAAGGAAAAGCAAACTGCCACCTGCATTCTGCATCACCAATGAACTGAATGAGTAAGTTTTCTGTTATGCTCTGTTTTTTTTTTTTTTTTTAAGTAGCTAAAGAATCCATGATTTTGTGCAGTAATAATGTCTTGTATACAATGTTGTTTTGGAGGCTAAAAGTAGTATTGTTTTAGGTTTTATTTTTGACAGCTGAGATCAAAGAAAATACAGAAAATGTAAGATCTTACACTGCAAAAAAAATCTTGAATTTAGTCAAAATTTTGCATTTTTTAATAGCATGATTTTAAGAATGTTTTTTTTAAAGAATCAAAATCCTTCATTTTGCTTCTATTTATTTCAAGCTTGAAATTAGCAAAACAAATACATTTTTAAAATAAATGAAAATAAATGTAGAAATCTTATGTTGCATCCTTGTAACAGGACATAGCATCCTAGATACACTCAGTGGCCACTTCATTAGGTACACCTGTTTAACTGCTTGTTAATGCAAATATCTAATCAACCAATCGCATGGCTTCAAATCAAAGCATTTTGGCATGTAGACATTGTCCAGACAATCTGCTTCTTGTTCATAGTTCAAACCGAGCATTAGACTGTGGAAGAAAGGTGATTTAAGTGACTCCTAACATGGCATGGTTGTTGATGCCAGACGGGCTGGTCTCAGTATTTCCTAAACTGCCGATCTACTGGGATTTTCATTCAGGACCATCTCTAGGGTTTACCAAAGAATGGTCTGAAAAAGAAAAAACAAGAAGAGAGTGGCAGTTGATGCCAGAGGTCAGAGGAGAATGGACAGACTGGTTTAAGTCGATAGAAAGGCAACAGTTACTCAAATAACATCTCGTTTAAACTGAGGTATAATGAAGAGCATCTCTAAACTCACAACACATCGAACTTTGAAGTAGATGATCTACAGCAGCAGAATACCGCACCCGGTGCCTCTCCTGTCAGCTAAGAACCGGAGGTTCAACAAAATTGGACATTAGAAGATTGGAAAGCTTTGCCTCACCTGATGAGTCTTGATTTCTCCTGTGGCATTCTGGATGGTAGGGCAAAAATTTGGTGTAAACAGCATGAAAGTATAGATCCATCCTCCCTTTTATCAAAAATTAAGCCTGCTGCTGGTCTAATGGTGTAGGGGATATTTTGTTATAACGCATCATGTCACAAAGCTAAAATTATCTCAAAGTTGTTTTGTTGAACATGACAATAAGTTCACAGTACTCAAATGGCCTCCACAGTTACCAGATCTCAACCCAGTAGAGCACATGTGGGATATGGTGGAACGGGAGATGCGCGTTGTGGATGTGCAGCCGACAAATCCGCAGCAACTGCCTGATGCTATCATCTCAATATGGACCAAAGTCTCTAAGGACTGTTTCCAGCACCATGTTGAATTTATGCCTTGAAGAATTAAGGCAGGTCTGAAGGCAAAAACGGGATCCAACTCAGTATTAGCAAGGTTTACCTAATGAAGTGGCCGGTGAGTGTATATTTTAATTATAAATATTATCATTTTAATTCACTTACTAAGATACAAGAAAAGTTTCATTTTATGCTAATTTCTGATGTGACACTTTTTTTTTTAAATGTAAAGTTTTTTATCGGTAAAATCCCTTACAATAAAATATTAACAACTTGACTGCATATTATTAATGAAAGAGACTTTGTTAAATGTTTTTAAGATTAAAAAGAAAGTCAACATAAACTTAAAGACTTTCAGGTATAACACTTTACCTTCATTCAGATAAAAAGAAAAGACATATTGATCTCTGTGGAAGGATTTTGCAGGAAGGATGCCTGTCAGTTCGTAATGTGTTCTTCAGTCTTTCGGCAATAAATGTAAAATAATCAGCAAGAAGTGAAAGGTATTTTGTTTACACTGTCCATATTCTGGCAGTACCTATGACGTAATCAATCTATGGTGAGAAATATGTGCAATCTGGGAAATAAAGAGAAGGGGTGAAAGAGGAGATGTTAAGGCATCGCATTTTATCTTATTTGGTATGCCTGAGGCTGGAGCAGGATGGGCTCATCATGAGCTGCTAGATCGTAGTTGTAGTCGAGATTGGCTCAGAACAAGCACAAGAACAAGGGACATTTTTGGTGCAATGACTTGAGGAATCTCTTACAAAGAACACTGAACAGCAAGTAAGGCTTGCTCATTTTCCGTCCCCTTTTTGAACACTTTAGCATCGGACAATACATCACAAAAAGTTGTTGCAAAACTGAAGAGTTGTGTCGTATATGAAGATGTTCTTGAAATTCACTCCTGCTGGAGAAGATGGACTTACACATAATGCGTTTTTTTTTTCTTCATAAAATAGCTTCTGGATTTACCAGGTTAAATTGTAAAATATTTTCATTAGTGATGGTTGCTCATTGAAAAAAATTTCTCCAAATTTTTAAAGTGTCCACTTGCACACTTCACACACTTCATAGGGCAGATGTCAGCTTAGGCCCTAAGTATTTGTTGAGTGCATTAGTGCGTGTGTGTGTGTGTGTGTGTGTGTGTGTGTGTGTGTGTGTGTGTGTGTGTGTGTGTGTGTGTGTGTGTGT
>JAQQZT010000011.1:5197175-5214811 GCA_030068275.1 Clarias platycephalus
TGTGTGTGTGTGTGTGTGTGTGTGTGTGTGTGTGTGTGTGTGTGTGTGTGTGTGTGTGTGTGTGTGTGTGTCTTTCCGTGATGAGTGAATGTGTTTTTGCGTCTTTGTGTGTGGTATGGAGTCTAGAACATTGTGTATTCTTTTTCATTTTAAAGATACAAAAAGCATCAAGTATTGTTTATTGATTTTTTTTCTCAAACATGAAATTACATTGTTTTACCACATCACAACCACTTTGACAGATGAGACATCATTCTCAAATTTGATGTGAAGAATTACTGCTCTGGCCAAAACCTCAAGTAGATCTAATTATAGACGTCCCGACTGATTTTTCATACTGGGATATAATGACACTTGTTAAAGGAGCAGATGACATATCCTTGCATCTCCACTATGCACTTGTACCCGTGTCGATTTCAACGCTCCGCCCTGCAATGTCCATGCTAATGCATTGGCTGATATTTGGGAAGTGCATGAGGTCATCTTGCAGAGGTTGTCTGATTGATGTCCGAGCGCATTTTGCTATTGGTCCTTCAGTGGCAGGTGATGTTTATTCGTGCTGTTGGTCCTCTGACAGGATGCGTATAGGCCAGGTATAGCCTGCGGGATCAATTGCCAAAGTAAATTGCAACTTCAAGTTTTACTTCATTGAACGACACCTCGGCGCTCATGCTCCATCCACATGGTTCCGTAGACCGCCAGTACAGTTCCACATCCAGTCTATAGACCACGCATATCTTTTCTAGCATATCATATTCCCATTCCTCATTCAAAACTACTTTTGTTATCTCACTCTTCCTACATGAGCAAATCATCACGTTCTACCACTGATCAATTTTTATAGTTTTTACATTTAGGCGACCTGTGAATCAGCTCGCGAGACAACAGTGATTTACCGCTGTCTCCCCTGTGAGTAATAAGACTCCTGTTTAACAGCTGTTGAATCGCATCTAAAGCCTGGAAGAGAAGAGAGCTAGAGACTCTCACACAAATTGCATTGAAAGAGCAAAGTGGGCATAAAAGTTCACAACAAACTGAATCAAGCTGCAAATGGAAGTTGTGCGGAACACTTCAGGAGCTGTCAGGATGCAAGCAGATACAGTACTGTACATACGCTCACTGACTTCAGTTTCGAACATGCATGACTCATTTATTTGGACTGAACTTTATGACTTTTTTTAATATTCTACAGTAGATCTACCTTAGATGGTATATGATTGATGAATGACATTGCTGAGTAGTGTCAGGGCAATTTCCATTTCCATCTTTTTTACAGACAGCAACAATACCTTTGGGATATTTAGCGACCAACTGAAGCACCTTAGTAAAAACGACCAGGCACTTCACGTATTTCATTTTTACTGAAAATGGCACAAAGCCCAGTATAAGGAGCATGGCAATACATCAGTTAATTACAAACCCAGTTGGTCAAATAAAGTGCCACAATACAATACATTTAATCACCGTTGTACATAACCAGCACAAAAAAAAAAAAAGGATGAGTCTTTTATATGTGCCCAGAAAGCATGTGACCGCTTTCCAGTTGGTTAAAATAGACAGAGGCAACTGTTGTTGTTTACTTTCATTTATGGAAAGATAAGATGCTGTGGTTACAGTCAAACCCTCTCAGGAGTATTATTGTAGACCATTCGTCCATCATCTCCGACTGGTTTACTCTCTATTACAAGAGGATTTGTATCCCCAGTAGCGGTTAAGATCGTCCCAGGACAGCTGTCCCCACTTCAAGGTGAGCTATTTAAACAGTGGAGAAAGATGATTGTACTATGTAAAGAAGATCACAAGTACGGAAAGTAGATGTTGCAGTAATTCTTGTAGTCATGGAAGTGTAGTGGTACATCATCATGAATAATAGAGCATCACTGATGTACTCACGGTTTTGAAGTGTAATTGCTGGAAGGCTGCCGACTGGTATTGATTGTTTTATTACATCTGTTTCATTTACTTTCATTTTTTGTTATAAAAACATATTTAACAAAAATAATTGATTTTGATTGATGAATGTGATTTTTTTTTTTAAGGAGTACATCGGAATCAGAATGTATTATATCCAAAGTACAAGACACACTGTATACTATGTAAATAAAATTATCCATCCATCCATCCATCCATCTAGGAACGTCTGTCGTCCAATGTGGAGGCCAAGGGTGATTACCATTGTATTTATTCCTATTTTTACAACCATGGTAGGACAATTTAATCACTTATATTGATAAAGAAGAAAATGTTCTGGTCTGAGAAGTGGTTGTTTTGGGTAGTTACATGTTACACATTACATCAGAGAGGAGGGATGTGGAAATGGTTCTAGTTTCATAGGATTGCCGCCTTGGGAAAGAAGCTGGAATAGGACTTAAAGCGACCAATTGAAATGCTGGATTAGACTGTGGGTGTTCTGCAATGTTTTTACCTCCTACTTCCCTACTTGCTTTGGGCAATGTGATGTAGCTTTTGTCTCATTTGTGAAGATGCTGAGTTGAACCAGACAGAGATGTTCTTGAACCAAGATCCCTTAATATGGTTACAATAGAGTTCACAATGTTACAATGCTGCAGCAGTATTCAATTTAATCTATCAGTGTTCTTATTGCATGACTTCTCTCTCTCCCATTGCCGAGTTATAACATTTTTTTCTAAGAACATTGCCTCTAGATGCCTTAGATGACTTCCATATAGGAGACAGCTATTGTGTCACTAGGTGTTTACATTCACTGGTCACTTTAACAGGAAGAGATGTAGAGACCTGGTCATTTACATAGTTATGCATTTAGTCTTACATCATACAGATACAGTTCAGGTACATGTTAAATTGATTGAACATAAGAATTTAGGGAATGTGATCTACGAGACTTTGATCATTATGGGAATGACTGTTGGTACCAGATGGGCTAGTTTGATTATTTTAGGAGGGTGGCATGGTGGCTTAGTGGTTAACACTGTCGCCTTGCACCTCCTGGGTCCGGGTTCGATTCCATCTCTTTGATTGGTGTTCTCAAAATTGCGCATAGAGTGTGTATGTGTGTGCCCTTCAATGGATTGGCAGCCTGTCCAGGGTGTACCCTAAGTCTCCTGGGATAGGCTTCAGGCCCCCTGTGACCCTATATACAGGATAAAAGCCTGTATAGGCGTGAATGAGTGAGTGATCTCTTAGGTATGTTTATAAAGTTTACACAGATTGTGGTGAGGAAAAACATTCAGTAAGCAGCAGTTCTGACAGTATGGCTATTGTAACTCATTTATACCCTTGGTGAGTAGATAAGCATCTCTGAATGCAGAACATGTCAAACCTTGAGGCTATAACAGCAAAAAATAACATCTGGCACATTATGTCAACAAAGAAAAACAATCAGAGAGCACAATGCACGCAGGAGAAACAGTATCTCAACTCTCGACTATTGTCCAGAAAATCATTTCATTTTTGAAACGCTCAAAGCAGGACATTTGTTCAAATTACAGAAACATTGACCAAATTAAACTGCATATATCCAAATGAGTATACTAGTATGCCAGTACTCTTAATTAGCCAGGATCATGTACATAGCTAGATAACATCAGAACTGCAGTTCATAGCTTTATTGGCTTGATCTGCAGGCTTTCATTCCAATCACGCCTGTTTAATTCTTGGCTTTCAGTAGACTATCAGGTGTAGTTTCTGCTTGGTTGGAATGAAACTCACACGGCCATTTCTTGATCCAGTTTGACACCCCTGCTCTACAAGGTTGCTGGAGGTCTGAAGCATATCCCAGGGGACTTTGTTGGGTGGAGTACATGCTCACATAGGACAGGAAATCTGGAAACACTAATTAGGCTAATCTTCATGTCTTTGGACTGAGGGTGGAAGTATCCAAAGTATCCAGAGAAACTCCACCCTGCAAACTCCACACAGACAGCCTCGAAGGTGGGACCCTGGAGGCCAAAGTGCCAATCATTCAATTAAAGTAAATAAACCAAAGTAAATGATCATCATGGATTAGAAGATTAGATCAATCTTCTAAGGATTATATCAATGCACAAAGATGACATTTAAGGCAGCAAATAATTAAAGGAATTGTTGTTTCAAAAATAGTAAGGTGAACTTGAACCAGGAACTACATGAAGATGTCACCTTTACTTATTTGTGGTGAACATGTGGCTATTTTAGCATGCTGCTTGGAGAGCGACTCAATTAAAATGTAAAATGTGCTTTGAAATGTGAGGCTTGTTTGAAACAACATCAGTCTGTCAACCCAGGAACAACAGTGATTAGAAGGTCTGCAGGGAGGTTGTGACACAAGCTACCAGATGGCTTTCAAATCAGATGGCTAATGCTGGTATGCTCAGATCAGTATGTAACAGATTGCAATATGACTCCAGGTTTAAGGATTTACGTCTGGCATGACAGAAGCATGTCTGGCACAAAAACAGTTACCACAGGTATGCTGAGTTAAAAGTAACACTGCTACACCACTCATAAACTGTAAAATAGTATAGTGTGTATATATAGTCTAAATATACATTAAATACAGAGAAAGGCATAGTGAGAGAAGGGGGATAAAGAGACTATGCAGTGATGTGAAGGTGCCAACGAAAAGTGTAAAATTTAGGATTGATATTATTCATAAAGTAAGATTATTTCTAAAATACAGTTGTTTGTGTTACTGATTTTGGTAAATGTAGACAACTATATGCTCTTACAAAAAAAGTCTAGAGGCATAAAGATATTAGATTTTTTAAAATTTAGATTTTATTATTGAGTGTTTAATTAAGTAATAATTTATAGTAAAAAATTAAATAATAATAATAATAATTATTATTATTATTATTATTATTATTTTGAACATTATTTTTAACCAAACATCACAATGTTACATATAATTATTAAATATTAGAAAACAGTGTAAAAATGTGTAAAAGAACAAATAAAAAAAACTGTTATACGCAGATATTACATGAAATGATAAACCACCATTAATTCTTAATCTAAGACTAAAGCTTAGATTTAAGCTACACTAAAACCACCCATCTTATCCTTTATATCGCTGTGCATTTTAAATATTCAGGTTCGTTTTTCATTTATACATTTTAACTTTTTGAAACTGTAACCAATCAACTTACAGTACTGTGCAAAAGTTTTACATTAATTAAGTATTTTACTGCGACAGGCTGCAAATTGTCTAAAGATGCCTTTTTAAAATTGGTTGTTTATGTAACAAACTCAGCAGCAACCTCATTTCCCCTCTCGTCTGTTCCAACCACTCAGCATTTAGCATCACCAGTACACTAATCACCAGCCTGATTATCTGTCATCGCCTGTACCTATTTCTCATACCTAGTGCCTAAATGATTCATAGGTCACTGTGTGGCTTAACAAACAAAACAGAAACAGAAAGCCTGGAGCTACATTAATAAAAAATACAAGAACGTCTGGATCTTTAGAATCAAAATATGAAGAAATGAGGGGTGGCTCAAGACGTTTGCACAGTACTGTATATCAGTGTATCATTATCTTCATTTGAAATGCTGTTTTTATATCAAATAATCCATACAGAACACACATCAGGGACAATTTGATCATTTTGATTTTTACATATTTTCCCACACATTTCATGCTCATTTTCCTAATTTTTGATTCTATAAAGCTGTTTTGTGACAATGACTATTGTTAAAAGTTCTTTATAATTAAATTGAATTGAACATATCCCATATTTAACGGTTTAGTGAGATTCTAAATCACAACTTAATTGCGTGTGCTTCGACAGAGTGGAGGCTTTACAGATGGTAAGAGGGATGACTGGTCCCTGTTTCTATCTCGGTAAATATTTCATAGAATGTCTCCAAAAACAGCCCTGCCCATGTCCACTGGAGGAGCAGTGAAATACCAGAAGAAGAAAGAAAGCAAGACAGAAACACAGCTAGCTCGGTCAGCCTGAGAATATCTGCATCGACCCCTCCCTTTATTTCTCTCTTGCTCTCTCGCTCTTTATATCTCTCTATTTCACCCTCATGGTAGCACCTACTCATTTCTCCCCTCTCTAGTTCCCTGTCTGGCCCACCCTCTTTCATGGAAACACACCCGGTGCACCACTCTCTTAAAACTTGAAGGCAATTTGATTGAGTATCTTTTTATTTCTTGGGCACTCAGCAAAGTCTCTCTCAGACACACACACACACACACACACAGCGAGCGACGCGCACTGTCTATCTGGATAGAGTCCTACAGTTTGTGGTTGCCTCTTTGAATTCCATGGACCATTTACTCTGAGGTAGGAGATGGACACAGACGTGAGCATCACGGCGTGAGTGTCTATGTGCATGATTGTATCCTGGTTTCCCGGAGTACGCTAGCCGTGGAGGTTGTAGTAGTCATGTTCATGTATAAGATTTGCTTGTAACTGTGCAACTGTTTTGCTTGTAACTGTGCATGTTGTATACTTTAGATCACTTTTTATGCTGTGCATTAGAACATGTGCAAACTGTATATGTGCAAGCTTGTGTACACCACTTAATAACAAATGGTTATAGATATAAACTTGTGAGTAAACCAATCGGTATAGCTCTCGAACATGTGCCGATGCCATTCCATAGAGATAGTGTAATACCCCTTGGGGGAATGGGATATGTGCAGTAAAATGATGTGTACAGTGCAGTTCGGGTTTTTATGTTGATCTTACAGCTGTAGAGTCAGCAGCAACTCCTGCTATCTGAATTAGGTTTAGCCTATTAAACTGTCACACAAATGTGTTCCTCCACCTCTGGCATCTAGACCGTCACACACACATAAAGCTACAAACAGACCACTACACACACCATTCCCATATCATTTATCGGGTGTAGGCTTACCACTTAAATCTTTGCCCCTCTGTGAAATCTGATTACAACGTGTGGGTTGTCAGATCATTTATTTGTGCAACATTAGTAACATCAACATCATCGCTCGAGCGAGCTACTCCGTGTCCCAGTGACAGACCATCACATTAACCCCAAGCTTATTCCTTTATGGACCTCCAGAGTTGTTAATCTCTTAAAATGCTATTCCCATTCTTCGAGTTTTGGGTAATTATTTATGCAGAGCTGACGTGACTTTTCCGTCACTACCCTGTACGTGATCGATTAATTTTGCGTGCCTCTCTCCAGAGCTGCTGAAATGCTTTTATTCTAAAGAATGGTTAACCTTTCTCATTGGATTCTGCTGAATGACATATGGTTTATACACCTTACAACTTATCACAGGTGCATCTCTGGTTGTTCCTGCACAATGAATGCTGTTCCAAAACATGACACTCTAAAGAGGTGTCAAGCACGCTGTGTACAACGGTCTCAGATATGCCTGACAACGAATTAAAAAAACATAAATACACAGCTTTATTGCCACCCATGCATGGGGTGGGATACAGGGTAGGATTATTCTGTAAATAGTTTCCAATGTATTTCATGAAAAGGTGTTACAACCCACACAAAGTTTTTTTTTTCCATATAACTTACAGATCTATTAACACATGCTTTTATTTTATGACGTGTTTTTATTTCTTTGTAATTAGTGTCTCCACGGTCTGACTGCGAGGATTTCCCTGTCAATTACGGCTCCCGGGACTCCATCCTCAGCCACAAAACCAGCTGGAGAAAGCAGAAACGAAAAGATAGGTAAATGCAGTATTCCCAGTCTTTTCAGTGTCATATTTATTGAGTGCAGATGAAATATATGTATGTATGTATGGATGATTAACAGAATACTGCTTATCCTGTGTAGGGTCGTGGGGGGGCTGGAGCCTATCCCAGGGAACTTAGGGCACAAGGCGGGGTACACTCTGGATGGGGCACAAGCACATACACAAACTCAAAATGATATGTTGGCAATTAAATAACACCAAACAGTCAGCGAGCTTGACTTTGGACTGTAGACGGAAACCGGAATACCCTGAGGAAACCCAACTAACATGTGGAGAGCATGCAAACACCACACACACAAACCGGAGGCGAGATTCATACCAGGATCCAAGGAGGTGCAAAGCGATTGTGCTAACCACTAACCTACCATATCACCATGAAGGAAAATCGTCTTTTTAAATCCATTTCTTAAAACTAAGGGGAAAATCCATATCTACAACATTAACAGATTATTAAAGGCACTGGTATCATATGTCAACGTCTTCCCAAAGCTATTATTATGTGGTTTTAGCCACCCTTCCAGCAATGGAGTAATTATATAGTTACATGTAATTTCCAAGTGCTCTCACAGTATATCAGTAAGCGGGTACTTCACCTGCCATGCAGAAGGCATGAATTCCCAGACAATGCCCCAAACCCAGCCACTGGTTGCAGAGCATCCTTAATGCTGGTCCCAAGGCAAAATTTTAAAAGAGAGATTAGTTTCAGAAAGGTAAAAACCTGTGCCACGTTTAGTTCTTATTCCATTAACTGACTTGCATAAATCCTTGTTAATTAGTGACACCTATCAGCAAGACTTACCTCAGCATGCTTTTTCAACTTCCTGTAGATGCTGTAGTTGCTTTCTAAGTAAGAAGGAGTTTTATACAAGCATTTAATTACTTCAGCATCTTCATCCTCAGGTTTAGGACTTACTCCTAGTTATAGCTCTAACTACACTGAGTAGCATGAGCAGAGGTGGGTAATGTAGAGAAATCCTGTACTTAAGTAAAAGTAGAGATACTCTAGGTCAGATGTTACTCAGATGAAAATAGACATTCTCTATTTATGTCCATTTGAGTAAAAGTACAAAAGTATTTGCCTCAAAATTTACTTGAATATGAAACGTTCTGAACTTGTATTAGCTCGCAGTTATAGGAAAAGTCTCTCTCTCTCTCTCTCTCTCTCTCTCTCTCTCTCTGTCTGTCTCCAACCATCTCCACTTCTGATTTCAAACACCTATAACATTATTAAGAATCAGCAGTTGGCAAATTTCCTGCTTCAAATACTATACAGTGCAATATTGTAGGTATGTAATGCAATGACATGCAAATTTTTAGTGAAGTAAAATTACAGGTATTTGTTATATGATGTAGTGGAGTAAAGGTTAAAAGCACCTTCTAATGAACTACTCAAGTAAAGTAGATACATAAAATATGTATTTATGTACAGTAGCAAAGTAAATTTATTTAAATTCCACCACTTAACCATCTCCTCCAATTTAGTTAAATTCCACCTAGATTATGTGAAGGTAACCACAAATGACCAAGTGACGCAGTTCTTTGATAGTTCTTTCTGCACTGATGAGCTTCATTAGATGTTTTAAATGAAAAAGTAAATAAAATGATAAGGATCCACCTGATATACTGTATAAGCATACAGTTATTGACTGGATGAGAGAAGAGACTAGGGATGGGAATCACCAGTCACCACCCGATACGATTCAATTAATATTGAGATTGTGTATCACAATTTTATAAATTCTCAATTCAATAATATTTTTTTTGGTTAAAATTTTAAGACCTTGAACCTTAAAAAAACTTTTTTTTTTTAATTGCCATAACTCAAAAGTTTTTTTTTTTTTTACCTTAGCTTTATTCCTTCACAACTGAATTGAATGTTAGTAAGTAAATGTAGCCCATTCTTTATAATATTTTTTTCACTTAAAAAAAGTTCAGCATTTAAATAATATAAAATTAGTTAAAATACAAAAATTTAACATTTAACTTGATTAACTTGAAGACTTTGCTGCTTAGTAAAATGCTATTTTACTAAGCAGCACATATTTGCTGTAATTATTATTTCTAAACAAACATAGCTAATACTGTACTTCACTCCTAAAAACATGAGTTCTTGAACGCTTGTTGAGCAGTTGCAAGCATGTGGTGGGTGCATGCAGCGTCAGTGCATGCGATATTTAAAGGATGATCATCATGACTGATCAAGTTGACAACAAGCTAGTTATGGTCACTGGCTGGTTGACCAGAGCATCTCTATTATAAATGTAATATCTAAAAAAAAATCTAACAAAATACTAAAAAGAATCACGATTCATAACTGAATTGAATTTTTCTCCCATCTCTAGAAGAGATCTTTACGGTCTATAACAAGTACTGTAAAGGGCTGTCATCCGTACCACGATAAATCGGCAACAAAATATATGATAACAATAAAAAAAAGTAACATTTCCAAAAGGCGTACTTAGTCACAGGACTAGGACTCATTATAATATCTGAGAATGAAACATGGCTGATACAGAGCTGAAAAGAAAAATACACAAGTAAGTAACAGATTCTGCAAAGAAAAAACATGAAGTGGCACAAAACATTTTTCATTTAAAGTACAGATCACATAGGACAGCAGTTTGAAACATACTCCACATACAGTACATTTATGTAGCTTAATCTCCTGTAATACTCCTGGCTTTTGCGATACTGCAAGTCATTATTGTACTTAGTACCAAAAAACTATTAATATGACTTATTTTATGTGTATGCAAAAAAAAAAAAAAAAAACTTTGATAAGTTAAATACATATTTAAATATAGTAACAAAGTACTCAGATTTAAGTATCAAACATGCATGTATAGACATTAGACTAATGGTAAATCTATAATAAAATGAATGCCAATGAATAGACACTATATAAATCTATTGTTGGGCCTCCGAGTGGCGCAGTGGTTAAGTGCTCGCCCCCTTATCCGGAGATCGCTGGCTCGATCCCCGGGTGATGCTGTTACCTCTCACAGCCGGAGGTCTAAAGAGAGCTGATTGGCCGAGCTCTCTCAGAGGGGAGGGATGAGAGGTACTTTGTGCACATTAATGACGGCTCTACAGCCAATCAGGGGCGTCTGTGAGCTCGCGCACGCGGAAGGAGCGGCTAGCGCTTTCCTCCGAGTGTGTTACTCCGCCCCTAACTGTGCGTGAGCAAGCAGTTCGAAAAGATGCGGTCGGCTGGCATCACGCGGTTCGGAGGAAAAAATCCACAAAAAAAAAAAACCAATCTATTGTTAAGACTGCAAATAGACATTACACATGGACAGCCTTATTTCTGTACAATATCAGGGAAAGATTTAGGCAGATTGGCGTATGAATTGACAAAAGAAGCAAGAGAAGAATGCGATTTTGTCTGATCCATGATCCATCCTGTGTGTCGATGTAATAATCAAATGACTTGTCGACGCTGTTCTCCTTCTGTGAAAAAAAACACTGGGTAAAAGATCAAATCCATTAGTAAGCTAATTGGACTATCAGTCATTATTGACTGACTAAGCTGATGATATAACAAAAAAAAGGTTTTGGATTTGTTTTTGAGTGTGTTGTTGATTCTTGCTCAGGCCTGGTATAGACAGGAGCAGCACCGGCAGCAGGAGGCAGGTGCCCTCTAGCCTGAATGGAAGAACAGCCATGCGCTGCTCCACGTTAATATGCATCCTGACATCTGTGCTGGCCTACCTGGTCATGGGAGCGCTGGTGTTCCAATACCTAGAGGCCTCATATGGGGAAGAAATCCACATCAAGCTTCTGGACACACGACGGGAATTCCTTGAAAATTATACCTGCATGAGCCCTGATACACTCCAAGCGCTGATAGAGGTAAAGGAAACAAAAAAGCAGTTATTCTTATTAAATTAAGTGTGTCTAAGCGTGATGTAAGTGTGTAGGTTGTCCTTTTATGTCTAAATGGAATACTAAATGTTTGCAGATGTACAGTAAATTGTCAAATGCTTGGTTTTTAGTGATATCTACATTGGTGTTCCATATGATGGCGTTCGAGTCAAACCTGGACTTTTGATTTTTATTACATTAATCCACTTATTCCAGTGTTTTTACTAGTGATGGGATACTATCAAAGTATAAAGTCATCTCAGTATGCCGGAGCCAGGATCAGACTGCTTCTTGTCTGAAATGCTGAACTCCAAGGAACTACTTTAATGGACCAAACATGTGGATTGGACTGAAGTCAAGACTGTGCGGGAAATGTGGCAAAAAATCCCAGACAAGTTCCTGTAAAGTGGTGCAAGTGGTGTTGGTGGTGTGTACAGTTCCCACAGACAGATGTGTTTCTTCTGCAAGTTGGCGAAAAGTTTTCCGCCGATTTTCAAGGATCAGTCATTCCACTCAATGAATGTTTACTGAAATAATTTCAATGGGGTCAGAGCCACCTCGGCCTGGATTGTCATTCACTGATGTACAGCCTTTCTTAAAATGTTTACATCATTCAAATGTTTTAATACGGCTAATAGTTCCATCATCTACTGTGCTCGAAGCCTTGTTTTAGACCTTCATTCACGAGAAAGTCATCACAAGTCCCAGTTTGACTTGAACGCCCCTTGTGCCACTTAAAACATGAACCTGCATAAATTTTCACAAGACAATTAATTATTTTTTTTCACAATGCAAATTAAATAGAAATGCAATAAATGCCTTAAATGTCACAGCTCAGCAATCAATGTTGTTTTATCTTACATATTTTCATTCAGTAAATTACCTGTAAAATTTATAAAAAGTTTCTCGTCCCATCGTGCGTAATGAAAGAATATGTTCAACACTGTACAAGCAGTTGGCGCAATAAGAGTATATTTTCAGTGACCAATTTGCTCATCTTGCTTCCCAACAACCAGGAGAATTTCATTAAAGAAAAACACTTTGAGCGGCAACTGTCCAAATCCAGAACCAACCAGAATGCCAGCACGTCAAAACGTAATAAAATAACGTCTGACTCTAAACAACAAAACACTCTAATAAAATAATCAAATAAATACAAATCTAGTTTATGGTGAAAAGATTTTGATGTCTGCACCAGAATTGTTTGTTCCAACAGTATGTGAGAGGAAGTTAAATAGCAGCCCCCATTTATCCTGTTTCTCTTTGAAGAGAGACCACCATAACGCACCATTGACCACACATGATTTTTTTTATCAGCCGCTCCGGTGTTGTGGTTTTACTTTTTTTTTTACTCCACCATACAGAATATATCAGGTCTACCTAATAAAATGGCCAGTATACACAGATGCAAAGTGACTGTACATACAGTGTACAGAGTGAAAGGAATCACCTGCTCTTAGGTTTATTTTAAATTGGCAGCCAGCTCTCATTGTTACATCCATGACATTTGTCCTAAACTAAATAGAACAAAGTAAAAGTAAACTGATGAGTGGAGATATTTTCATAGCCACGATTTCAGCATGCGGTTAAAGGATGACGCCTTTTACACGGTAATCTCATCGAGTGGAAAGAATGCCAGCCTGGTGTGTACTTGGTTGCTGTCTAAACATACCAACCGTCTAAACTATTATTCTTTATGCCTTCGCAGAAGGTTACAGAAGCCATTGGGGAGGGTATAGACCCAAAGAACAATGGCACGTTCATCAGCAGCTGGGACCTTGCGAGTGCTTTCTTCTTCTCTGGCACGATCATCACCACCATTGGTATGGCATTTCCACAATGTTGCATGAGCCGTGCTCCTGTGTAACTCAGAGGCATTGGCCTGTATCATGCATTGTGTGGATTGTTCACCCTGTAAGTTCTCTATAAATATCAGGGCCTTAAATCACACAGTGTTTTCCTGTGGGCCCCAGGTTATGGGAACATCTCTCCGAAGACAGAGTGGGGAAAACTGTTCTGTATCTGCTATGCTCTGCTGGGGATCCCCATGTTTGGGTTCCTGCTAGCTGGAGTAGGGGACCATTTAGGAACAGGGCTGAGAAATGCTGTTACTAAGATAGAGATGCTCTTCCTGGTGAGAGACTGAGAATATGATGATAATGATGATAAGCATTGCTGACTAATTAAACCTTCACTCTGGTATACATTTTCTTACCCACCTTGTGTGAATTTTATGGCTATTTACAAGAATCCTTGATGTCTGTAACTTTTTTTTAAAAAATGTATGTTCTGATGCTGACAGAAGTGGAAAGTGAGTCCAACTATTGTTCGGGTCATCTCCGCTGTGCTGTCCATCCTGCTGGGATGCGTACTCTTCGTCTTTGTGCCCACACTGGTCTTCCAGGAGGTGGAGAGCTGGACTTTGCTGGAATCTGCCTACTTTGTGGTCATCACTCTCACCACTGTGGGCTTTGGGGATTACGTAGCAGGTATACATCAAAGCCTCATTTTCGTCCATTATACATAATATTACACATATGATATGAGAAGCTGCTATGAACTTCAATATATAATAATATAACAATATAACACTGTATTTTTATCCATTTCATGGTTAAAATAGCCATACAGCTAATATTATTATATTGTTATGTTAAGTGAGGTAAATTAGTGAGGTGGAAGTAACCATTGTGTATTTTAAAGCAGTACTTCTGTCGTTCTGGCAGCAGACAGGACAGTTAATCTGGGCATTGGTTTCAAAACACTCAGCAGCTTCAAAGATCTTGCTATAATCAGAGTGGTGACAAATGCATGTGTGAAAATGATTCCTCATGCTCCCAGGACCACTCTTTCACAATATGACACCTGGAATATATCCGTACCATCAAGAAACAAAAATCCATTCATGGTATAACCTGGTAATTTATCTACATTAATCCTACAATGAATCCATCACACTGTGGGCGCTAAACATGATGGGTCCATTGCTTTGTGCGCTTTTCTTCTTGTCCTGACACACCCACTCACATCACTCTGGAAAACTGTCGATCTGGACTCATCAGCTCACACAACTTTTTTCCATTGCACCTAAGTCCAATCATTATGCTCCATAGCAAACTGAAACCTTTTTTTAACTCTACTCACTAGCAAGTGATTTTCTCCTTTTCTATGTTTATGTGGAATCACTCACTATTAACCAAAGCTAAGGTTTTTACTGTTGATTTTCTACCAAGCATTTAAAGAGATCATGTGGTCATTAATTATTAATGGTCATTAATTATGGTCATTGATTATTTTTTTACTGATCACATTTCTTCCACAAAGTTCTTCAGTCTGGAGAAAGGTTCATTTCTCTCCTTGCAGATTTAAAAATGTATTGGACATTTCTTAACCCAATTCCATGCAGATCCTTCAGTGTATTTCCAATATGTATCCCCAAATAAAGTTAAAGTGTTAATACCGACACTGTAATCTATAATGTACACATTTCTATTCTATTCCATTTCTAGGGCACTGTGTATTGCAATGATTGGCCAAGGGAAAGTGTGGAAGTGTGGAATGAATAATGCCTACTTAGACATTAGCCTATAGCATAAGTTAATTGTGATAGCCTTTCAAAATATTTTTCTTGAGGTTAGATTGTTTTTTTTATCATATTGTTTTAAAATGTATAGTCACAAGCCATATCTGGTTGTCAGATTTTGCTATGGATGACAACGCATATCACCAGCTACTGTAATTCTTCAGTGGCCTGCTGTTAGCATATTAAGTCATTTAATCTTTCATACTTTTTGCTTAGGTGATGGAGGGGTTAACGGCACAGACCACTGGTATAAACCTCTGGTGTGGTTCTGGATCCTACTTGGATTGGCCTACTTTGCTTCCATCCTTACCATGATTGGGAATTGGCTACGAGTCCTGTCGAGAAAAACCCGTGCTGAGGTACTTTACAGACAGAATGTTGTGCACTCATATCTCAATACTTCCTTTTACAACACCAATTACAAAAACGTTGGGACGGTAACGAAATTGGCAATAAAACCAAAAGAGAGTAATCTGTGAAGCCTCTTCACCTTTTAATATATTGAAAACTCTACATCTATTTATCATTTCTTGATTTACCTTGTGAATTTTATTGTTTGTTGAGAATATGCACTAAATCTGTTTGAAAAAAGTTTAAACAGTTGACTGTTTACCAATGTGTAACATCACCATTTCTTTTAATAACACTTTTTAAGCATTTGGGGACTGAACACACCAGTTAGTGAAGTTTAGCAGGTGGGAGATTCCCAGATTCTTCCATTACGTGGGTCTTCAGCTGTGCAATTACACCACACATTCTCAATTGGATCAGGCAAGGCAGTCTATCACCTGTACTCTGTGTTTAATAGACAAGTATGTATAATCCGAGCAGAATGTGGGTGTTTTTTTTTTTTTTGCATTAACGGGGCTCTCACAGATATGCAATTCACCCATGCCACAGGCACTGGCACATCCTCATACCATGACTGATGGTGGCTTTTGGACCTGATGCTGACAACAGCTTGGATGGTCATTTTTTCTTTGACCCAGGGAACATGACAGCTGTTGTATCCAAAAACTATTTGAAATGTGACTCATCAGACCACAAAACATGTTTCCAGTGTGCCACTGTCTACCTCAAATGATACAGAGCCCAGAGAAGTAGTTAATACCGCTGGAGAGTATCACTTATTTATTAAGCCTTAGGTTGCATTTGTAAATGCTGATACAAATGATGTTATGATCATGATATCCCCTACAGAGGAATGACGGATCGGAGATTTCTTTGAAACTCCCTGTATACTACATATAACGTAATTGATAAGAGCACTTGTTTCTCATGACAATATTTTCAACAAATAATTAAATTCGCATGGTAAATCATCAAATAATGAGTTGTTGTAGAGTTTTCAATAGTAGAAGGTGAAGAGATTTTTACAGATGATTCCATTTTTTGTTTTTACTGCCAATTTCCATACTATCTCACCTTTTTTGGGGGGGATTGTGGTTGCAGATCTTGTGTTATTGATTACTTTAATAAGAATGGTAAATTATGGCATATTGAAACAAATGGAATTCTAGCACAGTTCAACGCTCTTCAGGGTTTACCTGCAAAACATACAGAAATGTTAAAGGGGTGAATACTTCATACTACATACACTGCCTTGAATAAGTATTCACCCCTTTAACATTTCTGTATGTTTTGCTTCACATATGGACTAGTCCATCATATTAAAAGGATGATAAAAGTATACAAACATACGTCCTTTATTTTTATTTTGTGATATATTTAAAAGTTTCGATTGCATACAAATTTACTCTCTGTTGCTGTGAATGACATGAATTCACTGAGTAATCCCCTCTTTGTGGTGCATAATAGTAT
This sequence comes from Clarias platycephalus, assembly GCA_030068275.1. Classification (NCBI taxonomy): domain Eukaryota; kingdom Metazoa; phylum Chordata; class Actinopteri; order Siluriformes; family Clariidae; genus Clarias; species Clarias platycephalus. The sequence continues at coordinate 5,214,104 of JAQQZT010000011.1, forward strand.
ATATCTTTATCAACGGATTTATGGTGCTCCATACAACGTTCAGAATTTGAGATATTATTTATAACCAAACCCTGACTGATTCAATGTCCTAGACTTGTTTTGATAGCTCCATAGACTTCATGATGCTGTGTACTCATATTGAGAACATTTCACACTTTAACTGCCCTCAGATGGACTTCGTTCAACTAATTATGTGACTTTTAAGGGCATCTGGTTGCGCCAGAATTGGTTTAGGGCCTTTATTTCATTAGGGATAAATACTTCTAAATACAATACACATGTAATGATTTTACTGTTTATTTATTTCTTTATTTCTTAGTTAAGAGTTTGTTTAGGTTTTTTCTTTTCTTTTTTTGTGGGGTTCGATTTACACAGCCACTAAATTATGGTCAATTTTGTATAAATTCATATGAATCATATTTAATCATATTTAAATAATGATTATTGGTTAGCAGTGTCGCCTTGCCCCTCCAGTGTCTGGGTTCGATTCCCGCCTCAGGTCTGTGTGCATGGAGTTTGCATGTCCTACTCATGCTTGATGGGTTTCCTCTGGGTGCTCCGTTTTCCTCCCACAGTCCAAAGACCTGCAGATTAGGCTGATTGGTGTACCTAAATTGCCTGTAGTGTGTGAGTGTGTGTACTGTGTGTGTGTGTGTGTGTGTGTGTGTGTGTGTGTGTGTGTGTGTGTGTGTGTGTGTGTGTGTGTGT
>JAQQZT010000011.1:5214911-5232741 GCA_030068275.1 Clarias platycephalus
GTGTGTGTGTGTGTGTGTGTGTGTGTGTGTGTGTGTGTGTGTGTGTGTGTGTGTGTGTGTGTGTGTGTGTGTGGCTGGATTGGCACTGGAGATGGATTGGCACTCCATTCAGGATGTACCCTGCTTTGTGCCCTAAGTCTCCTGGAATAGAGTCCAGTCTCCCATGCAAACCCTGTATGCAGGATAAAGTGGTATAGACGATGAGTGAGTGAGTAAATGATGATTAATATTATTAATCCTATATCATATTTAATCCAAATTTTTCCATTTCAATTCCAGGTTGTAACAGTACAACATTAAAAAAATAATTTAATAGAGGGTTAATACTTATGAAAAGCACTATATAAATCTGTCAACATAGATTTCTATATAAAAGTATAGAACTATATAACATATTTAAAGCATAGTAATATAAAGATATTTGTTACTTGCTAAAAGATAATATATAATTAAATGCAAACAAATTACATTTATTTTCACTCACTGGCAGCCTACAACTTTCCTCTGATGGTACCTATGGTAAATGATTGATCGTATGCCGGTATGTACCTCAGATGGAATTTACCACTCACTTTGGACTGCTTCCAGATCAATCTGACCAGACCTCATCCTGAATGGTGCTAAATTTTCTACATAAAATAAATCATCATAGAATAAAAACATCTGTAAATATGTTCCACTTTCTTAGATGGAAGGGCTCAGAGCACACGCCACTGACTGGGGCCAAAACATTCAGAACATGTCCGTGGACTTCCGCATCTCTGGCAAACTAGACGATCCATTTAAGCGGCGACGCAGAAAACGACGCCACGGTCACAGAAGTCATGGAACCAGCCAAAGTGGTCCAGGTAATGGCGGTCCAGGAGAAGGTAGGAGACGAGAGGATGGATATTATGATGACCAATCTGAATCTGGATCCTCCTCATACTCATACACATCCAATGAATCAGACTCGGAATCTGAGACGGGCTCAGAGGCAACCCAGACGGAGCAGGTGCCAGACATGGTCGGAAAGAAGAAAGAAAAAACAGACCCCACATTCTCACAACCACTGGATTACTTTGGAGAAAACCTAGCCTATATTGATGAGTCCTCAGATGCTGTTAGCGGCAAGCTTCACCTGGACCCGCTCCTGGACAGGCCTGAATTGCAAAAGGCTGCACTGCGCAAAGCTAAGAGGAGACGTCAGAGGAGAACAGGAAGGAAAACACCCAAAACTAGCCCCACAAAGCAGCAGCAAACAGCACCCAATGGAGGAATTCTTCTAACACCACCTAATACCACTCCACCTGCATCACCACAGTCTTAACTAGCAGGCACCTAATGGGAGAGAACGGTACTCCCTCAAAAGTGCATTAAAAAAAAAAGAAGCCTGGAAAAACTTCACTAGTTTACACTTCCCCTGTCAGTGACTGTTAATGTCTCAGCATGTGAGAAAGACCGATGACACAGGGTGAGAGATCAGACCTCACACGTGAATACAGACAACAAAGCAATGCTTGTAGCTCCATCTCCTGCCTGTTCTTGGAGCTGCAGCTGGATTGCCTGTGTGGTAAGTTTGAGCGTTCAGCTCTTGTCATAGTGGCCTTCAGCCTGCATTCAGCTCTTTATGACAATTTCTTAATTAAACCAACCTCAGTGTACTACAAACCCAAAGATTTTCTGCCATTACAACCTTATTTTGATCCAAAGTTTGGCCCTTTTTGACATTTTGTGTAACACACTTTTCTTTTCCCCTCAAATCATTTTAAATTGAACACAGAGAATATGACTATTATCAGTGATTACGTTTTTGGAAATTGCTATAAAATAAATTGTAATATTTAATATCTGATTGGCAGCATGGTGGCGTAGTGGTTAGCGCTGTGGCCCTGTGCCTCCGTGGTCGGGGATTCGATCCCGGCCTCGGGTCTGCAGGCTCCTGCGTGGAGTTCGCATGTTCTCCCCATGCTTGGTGGGTTTCCTCCCACAGTTCAAAGACATGCAGATTAGGCATTCCCAAGTTGCCCATAGTGACTGTGTGTGAAGCTGTATAGAGAATATATTAATGTTTAGCTGACAGAGAGTCTATTTGTTTAATTATGAAAGTTAATAAAAATTAATGATTTATTAGTATTTTGCTTTAACCCATAAACTCAGGGTTTCTGCTTTTACTGTCTACTGATTGCAATTAATATGCTTATTGTAACTTATACCCACTGAAATTGTTTGTATTTATGAATAGAAAGCTCATATATGGTGATCTATAAACATCCCAACAATCAGTAAGATCAGATTACATTAAAAGGTTTACATTATCAGGTCTTATTGATGAAGAAGTATGTGAGCCTCCACAATAATGGGTAACAAGATCTGATGTAGAATTACTGATTGCAGGTGTGTGGTTGACCAGCCTTGCCAAAAAAAAAAAATGTATAGGATGTCAGAGGAAGCATGGTTAAAGCTTTCAAAAGGACTTCCTGTGCTTCCATCAGCCCACAAACAATACCGGTGGAAAGAAAATACTAAGCTTGAGTTTTTTTTCAAAACTCCTTCTGTAGAAGTATAACTGTTGGATCCTTTGGAGTATGTACACAAAGTGTTGCTTGTACAAAACAAACAGCGAATGTCATACCAACAGAAAACCCTCATCTGAGCATGGCGGAGGCGCTGAGCCATGGCCGACCCTATGTACTGCTGACTGCGCCTAGGAAATGCAAAGACAAAATAATTGACTGTATAAATACTGTATGTGTATATGTCTAAAGACAGTAAAGTTTGTGTTTCTTCCTGAACAACCAATATTTCAATTCTATTGAAAAGCTGTGCAATCTACAGAAGGCCAGTCAAAGATGCAAGAACGCTCAAAAATATGCAAGAAGCAATGTGGTTTATATTGAACACAGCACTGTTCACATCTTCATTCTGTTTGGTCAGTAAGTGCTAAATAGTTTTTACAAATCACAGGTTTACATTAAAACACTCATTCTAATATGCTAGAATTTCTATAGTAATAACTTATACAAGGGCTTCTGTGATGGGTGATTGACATAACTGGATTAAAAATGGGTTTAACGGCTGATATGTTTTTTCTGAGGAAATCTATTTAGCATTTTTTGAAGATTTGGTAAAGTTAACACCCAAAAAACTTTAAGTTATGTTCTCTATGACGGGATGAGCTGCGTTTTTTTTTTTTTTTTTTTCCAGTAAAGAAACGACCGTTATAGCATATGTTGGAAAATAATGTTTCACAAAACTATACAACATTCAATGTGTCGTTCATATAACGACAAAAAATAAATCTAATGTTGTTAGTGGTGAAAAATTCAGGTTGTATGAGAGGAATAAATTATCCCGTTTTAGGAAAATGTCCCAGGGTAGTAATGCATCACACCAACTTGTCATTGATTGTTTTTCTATATTGTGTTTTATTACCTACTTATACTTGACTTACACTTATGACAGGAACCATAAGATCACTTTAGGAGCAATATATGGTGAAATCTATATAAGTAAAAGTAGCAAAAGTATTTGGCCAAACCTGTTAATTATTGAATTCAGGTGTTTCAATCAGGCCTCCTTATCGCCAGTGAAGGGCGATCTTAATGCTTCAGCATACCAAGACATCTTGGACAATGCTATGATTTTAACTTTGTGGCAACAGTTTGGGAAGGCCCATTTCCATTCCGAAATAACTGTGCCCCAGTACACAAAGCAAGAACTATAAAGACATGGTTTTATGAGTTTGGTGTGGAAGAACTCGACTGGCCCTAACACAGAGCCCTGTGACATCAACCCCATCGAGAGCACCTTTGGAACTGAAATTGCGAGCCAGGCCTACTCATCCAACATCAGTGCCTGACCTCATAACTGCTCTACAGAATCAATGGACGAATTCCCACAGAAACACTAAAAAATCTTGAGGGCACCCCTCCAAGAAGAGTAAAAGCTGTTATAGCTGCAAAAGGCGGACCAATTAACTCCATATTAAAGTATATGTATTTGAATACAACGTCACTGCAGGATTGGCCGAATACTTTTATCCGTATGGTGCAATTCCGAGAGCTTCCTGAATATTTACGTCATGCACAAACAATTCAAATTTACATTTGTGAAAAGTGAAAGCTTACCACTTGGGAAATATTAGTACATTTGTATAAGCCTCTACTGTTGTGCCTCTTTTCTGATTTTCATAGACACATTAGAATCGTTTACTTTAATTGTTGATTTAATGAATGTGATTTAATCCAGTGATTTATTTTTTTGCGATACAGATCAAGTTTGTTTATCCTCTGATTGTTGACTTATTTCATATCAGCACTGATGAGTCAGGAACTGTAATGCTTTTCTGGTCAGTAAAGGTAGTTTAAACAGAGGATCCTGTACTAGGCTACTGGTTTAAAGAAGAATGCACTTTATCTTTAAGAAGCATGGTTTTCTATTTACATTTTAAACTGTTTATAATGCATGACAGAACTCTAAGTTTTGGGTATTAATATTCAGGTTATTGGTATCCTACTTTCTGAAGATAGTGTTTCTGATAAACTAAAACTAACTAACTAACTAAATTAATAAATACATAATAGCAGAATTTTTTTATCAGACTCCTAACACCTGCTAAGCGATCATATTTCCTTTAATAAAATGTTTGCTCTGAACACAACTTTTTGTTTGTAGTGGTCATCTTTTGGACAACTGGTGCAGACATAGTGGTAGCTCTAGCTGGGTGCTCGCGTGTGGTGTGTGCGTGTGTGCGTGTGTGTGTGTGTGTGTGTGTGTGCGCTTGTGTGTACCAAGCATGCAGCAGCTTATGTCGAATGGTTTTGTGATAAACACGGCCTGACACATTCAGAGACACCTGCTGTTTTCCTCAGCTTCTGCCTAACTCAGACCAGCGCCTACTTATGATGCTCATTCTGCTTTGAAACACTAATTCTCTTCTTTATTGCACCTGGACATGACTCATTTTTCTTCCTCTCATTGTTGGTCTGAGTGGTCGGTGGCACAAAGCAAGCAAGTCCTCAACAATTTCCTTCTGTCTGCAACAAATAAGTGCCACCTCCAGTGTCAAGTAGCATCTTGTGCTTCCTTTCTTCTTCAGAGCAGTTTTTTACAGCAGCAAGTATGTTGTCACCATGCAGACATTAAGCTGAATTTGGACTTTATCTACAAACAGCCCTTCTGCTTCAAAAAAAAAAATGTTTGACATAGTTTTAATCTAGGCTTTATGATATCTTTAGTATTATTATCAGTATAGAAGGTATTAATACTGTAAATATTAGTTCCTCATAGTATCAAATAGCCAACTGGATGCTAAAATCTATTTTGGTATTTCCTTTCATTTGACCTCATTTTCCTTCCTATATTACAAAAAAAACTAACAATAAAAGCATTCCTATTTACAGCATTTTACCTATGATATATACCTATATATTATGATTCATAATGTAGATCTAATGTGAACTGAAGCATAAATAAATTTCGGTAATATGGAGTATATGAACAAATGACCAAACCTAGCCAACAATGATGTTAGCCATTCAAACATTTTTCAGTAGGAATCGAGAGCCTAATGTGTGCCAAGAGAACTTTCCCCACACCAACACACTACCACTATTGGCTTTCCAACAAACAGGTTGTCCATGAATCTAAGGTATACTCACTTGTGCCAATATCTCAAGACGACTATGGAATTTTCCAACCAGGCAACTTTGTTGTTCTGCTTAAAGGTGGGATAGGAGGGTTCTGTGCTCTTCTCAAAAAAACAACAACTTGCTTTTAATTCTTATATAACAAATATATAAGAAATATTTTAACTATTAAAAGAATTGATGAAAATAAATGAAGTAAGTGTGAATAAAAAAGAAGAAAAGCAGAGAGAAAAGGGGAAACGGTGATTGGGCCCCAAGTCTCAATACTTAACAAGTTTGAAATAATTCTGTTTGGTCAGTAAGTACTGATTAATTTCCACAAATAACAGGTTGACATTAATCCACTCATTCTAATATGTTATAATTCCTATAGTAATATCTTATATAAAGGCTTATATAATGGGTGATTAGAAATGGGTATAACTGCTGATGATTTATCTAGTATTTTTTTGGAATATTGGTAAAGCTAACCCTTAAAAAACTTTCAGTTGTACAACAAGACTTCAGGATAAAGGGATTTGATTCTCTGTGACAGGATGAGTTGCATTTTATTTTTGTTTTGTTTAATTAACTTCATAAAAGAAAAGATAAACAGTCTCTGGTAAAAGAACGACGGTTTATAGTGACAGTTATAATGTATGTTCAAAACGCATTCCACAGCATGCTACTATAAATGAATAAAATGTGTGCCAGGAGAATTTTTCCCACTACATCACACTACCACTACTGGCTTCACCACAAACAGGTTGATTCCATGGATCTAAACCAGTTTCACTTGTGCCAAATTCTGATGCAAGAAGAGTATGGAATTTTCCAACCAGGCGACTTTCTTGTTCTCTTTAAAGGTTCAGATTGGAGGGTTCTGTTCTCATCCAAAGAAAAGTTTGCTTTTAATGTTTTAACCCATCACACACCTCTTTTTGAAGAAATATGGACTGTATGTATTTGATTGTTATAAAACTAATCTGTAATACATGTGTTTAATTGTTTTATAACTATTAAAAGGATGGAAGGAAAATAGAAAAGAAAAGAAGAGAAAAAAGGGGAAAGCAATGATTGAGCCCCGTAAGTTTACAGCAGGATGGTGGATTTTACACTCAGGAAGGGCTTTTCTTAGTTTCTTTTTATGGCACCCTGTGATGACATGTGAGCAGCAGTTTCAAACCCTGGCTGCCTGCATGTGTTTGGAACAAAGCATGTGTTAGCTGTCACTCTTCCTGGCTGGTGTGTGGGAGGAAAAGTGCCAGGAAATTTGAAAATAATTTACAAAACAATAGAAATAAATAATTTTTTTATAAGTTAGACATGAATCTAACTTATAAGTGGCAACTCATGGTATAACAGATTTGATAGTAAAACATAAGGTCAGTAAAACATAAGGTCATACAAAGGCATGTTTATGGGCAAGCTGATGATGATTTACACCACACAGATAAGACTATCATATGATGAAGGATATATGGACTTGAAAAACTAAACTTCTTTCGTCATCTGCAACTGTCTGTCCTGAAATGTTTTTTTCCTCACATAAAACTAAACAAGCTAACGTATCATTTGTACAGTATAGAAAATTTCTAACAATGTTCCAGCCAAATTCTCGAGCTTAGCTTCGAATGTGATGCATTATGTATTTCTATGCACAAGGGCTTGTTTTGCCTCCTGGCGGGATACTTAGGCTTCACGAAGGACGTTTCTCCAACTCTGCTGTCACATCTGACCTCTACTAATCATTACACGGAGAAACATGGCCAACGTTGTGCTCCACTCTGCCTGTATGCTCTCTCTCGGCTCTCTGCTGGGGCAAGCTGCCAAGCTATACGTAATGTAAAAGAATTTGAAATATGAGTAGTGGTTTCATATATCTGAGAATAATAAATGTATGTGTCTGTATGTTAGTCTTGGTGTGTGTCTGTATGTTCTTGAATTTTTAAACTTGAGTTGGTGCAGGACTTCTAAAAATGTGATTGTGTTTGACATTCTCAATCTCACTAGGATTTAAAAAATTTACAATTCTGTCCGGAATACATCATTTTTATATACGTGTGTGTGTGTGTGTGTGTGTGCATGTGGGGATAGATAGATAGATGAATTGAAAGGAAAACTCACATGTACGGTATACATTTCCACTGAAATTAGGTAACATTTAAGTTGATTCATTTTTAATTAGTTAAAATGATTGCAAACTGTGGAAGCATGTGATGAGTGCCCATCTCAGCCCAATTTTCTGCTCATTATAATGTCGTTGTTGCTTGTTGTTTCTCTTTAAAAATGAAAATCACAAGATATTTATAATACTTATGATATTTATTATATTAGAGCTCGAGACGTTATGCATTCAAACAGAACCAGCCCACGTGCATTAATGTCTCCTCAGCTGTCTCAGCCTCTCAAACGTGTGACCTTGAGCTGAAGGACGCTGGGCGATGACGTCACCGTTCGCCGACGTCAGGGTGATCCCTCGACCACTAGAGGGCGCCGAGATTATATACAGTACTGCGCTTCTGTATTCTTCTCTTTACCTTCAAGTCTATTTATAGCGCGGGAATTATTGATGACTGGCGCGATTTGCTGACGACTGTATAACAAAGGAGACGTAACAAGGACGAAAACATCGCATAAAGTGCGGTTAAAAAAATCAGTTTTGAGTTATGGTACCTCTATAGCACAGAGTTATGATTAGTTCCAATAGTAAGTGTGTTAATCCTAAACACACTTATTCACACCTTAATTTATAGCTATATATTATTATATATTGAAGTTATTCAGGCATGCAGGGACGCCACTGTGATTTGTTTTAGAGCATGCATGCCTGCATTATAGACTATGGGTGTTATATTAGGCTACAGGAGACAAATAGGAAACTGGATAGTGTGGCCATGTTGTATAGAACATGTGTAGGCTGGGGTTGCACCTGTCTTGGGGGTCATGACCCCAATCCTCAGTCAGGACTCATGCTTGAATGACCCTCCATAGAGCACAACTCTTTACACAATATTTCCACCCTACATTGTGTTAATTTGTGTTAAACTGTTCAAATGCACAATGTTTTTTTTTTTTCCATAAAAAAAATAAAAGGCATCTCTTATCGTGACATGGTTCCTAATTCTCTGTGTGGACATAATGCAGCACTTGAGCAGAGCACTTCTGCTGAAATGCTGTGTGTGTGTGTATGTGTGTGTGTGTGTATAGTGTTATGCGGCGTCTGGGAATGAATGACCTTGAATTCAAGGTCGCCTGCAGATTCTCAATGACATCGGGAACACTGCGTTCCTCCCCTGTAGGCTATATAAGGCACTTTTATTACAGGATCCATGTATACTCAGAGATGACTCATGAGCAATCCGTTTAATGTGTATGATTCAAGAGAGTACTAGTAGATCTTTTTTTTATCTATATATATATATATATATATATATATATATATATATATATAAAAACCCACATGATCACAGAGGTCACTGGACAGCACGCGCCTGTGTTTCCGGTTCGAATTACTGGTAGCACTGGGGCCTTTTATGCTCTTTGTTCATGCTCATTCTGTACGGAGTGGAGTGTGTGAGCTGCTCATGCTCGAGTCGAGCCAGCTGACCGGGGGAAGGCCGCAGAGCTGGGTCAGTGTCACGAGACTGAGAATTTTCCATGCCATCTAAAGCCATGCGGGATCTACACCAGGCCCAAACGCATTATCCAACAAACCCCTACAGACATCCAGAACATGAAATAGACTTTTTATACAATTTGTCTAATTTAACAGCGTTCATTATGACTGTTGCATAAAATGTGACTAAGACATGGCCTCATTTTTTTTTTTTTACACAAGCATGTTGTAACAGTAACCTGAAGCCTAAATACTGAAAGTGATAAGTGACATTTTGTAACTCAAATCTTTCACACACACACACACATCTGGAGAGTCCACACACATTATATCCACTATAATCAAATAACATATGCTACTAAATATCTAAGATCCAACTTAACTACTAGATCCCACCATTAAAAAAAAAAAACTTTGTTTAAAAGCCTGAAAATAGAAACATGTCAGTTAAGCAACAAGGGGGGAAAAAAAGCTGCAGGATCAAAAGCATGTTAACTCGTGAGTCAGACCGACTTGAGTGTAGATCCAGAGTCGATCCCTACGCACGCGCACTAGGCAGGCTGTCTAATAATACCTTCTGCAGCCTAGCTAGTGCACTTAATGTCCAAAATGGACTCGTTTGGGGATCTCTCCGGCGTTGCGGCGTTGATGACGAAGGAGCAAGCGGCATGGAAAAGGACGTAACGGAGAAAGAAGGGGAGGAGAATGAGAGAGAGAGAGAGAGAAAGAGAGAGAGGACGGACGTAATCAGGATCAGCGGAAGACAGGATTCAGGCTTCCAGTGGCAACCGAATGCGCTTTATAAGAAAGCACCTCAGGAAGCCTTCCAGCAGACAAGCACTGGATTAAAACCCATGTCCTCCTGGTTGCACTGAAGCTCTCGAGGTTGCACGTGAGATTTGTCTCGTGCAAGCTGCTGCGAGATCAAAGTTGATCGAAACCAGGAGGCGCGTACAAGAAGATACATTTCTATCAGTGTGTGTAAGAGAATGTGTGTGTGTGTGTGTGTGGTGGCGACGATGTTGTGAGATTTGCACCTTTCACCTAATAACGACTTCAGCAATATTCATCTACAAATGCTGGTAAGTAATAAACATCTTACACACTCCACTGCACCTACCTTGTCTATCCACTCTAATCATCTAAGCTTTTTTTTATATATATAAAGTTTTTTATCATATAGTCTATCTACTGTGCCAGATGTTTTGTTGTTGTTGTTTTTGTTGTTGTTGTTTGTTTTTCCTCCTTCCGGTGGTTGTGTAGCAGGGGCACAGTGTGTATAAAAGTAAAGAAGAAAGTCCGCATAGAGCTCGAGCGGTGTGTTGATGAGTGCTGACCTTGATCACGTTGTCCTAATCCTTAGTCCGTAATAATGTGTACACTTCCTTCCCACTACACCGGTCATTTCCCATCGGCCTTCGGGTTTGGAGTCCGAAAATAAACCCAGACCCACGTCAGAGCCGCCTCGTGGGGCGACCTGACATTCAGCCGAAAGTGTAGCATTGATGTATAGAAATCACATGATTCTGTTCAATGACAGTTTTAATTCATTTACAGGACACTCCGTAGTGACACATGGTCCACTCACTACTTTATTAAACTAAAGTAGACTCATTGGTTAGGAAGCCTTTGAATAATAATAAGAGCAATAATAATAAAACTGATCTGTACAATTCACGTCGGTCATTTATACAAAACTCAGGTGTGCGTAAACTTTTGAGTGCATTTTATATTACATGTAAAATAAAAAACTTTGCATGTCGGTTCAGGCCACAGGACTGAGATTGATTGACATGAGAAACCTTGTTAAGAAGTAGTAATCCAATTTGAGAAAATTACCATTTTGTCACTCACTTTGCAGTGTCACCTTTCGAGGTCTGCCTTGGCGATCTGTGCTGTATACTTTCGTTGCCCAAAAAACAAGAAACCCAGTAACTCTTGTTTCATATCTCTGGCGAGAGTTGGTTTAACACGCTGGCCTTCGGATAAGGCAATCAGTCGATCTGTGACTTCACTTCATGTGTGAGAAGTTTTACAGCACATTTATGTGGTTGCTGAGAATATCTCAGTCTGATGGCTCGTACGTCTCCTTCACCTTGGGCACAGTGCCACTTTTTTTTTTTTCTTTACCCCCTTGATAATGTTAGTGGGCTGTATTTCTCTGCGGTGTTCATTTCATATGAAAGCAATATACAGAACCAAACTGCCTTTAGGAAACTAATCTCTTTGTCTCCGTCTCTGGGCATCACATGGCATAATCAAGGAAAGGCTCGCCTTTATTATAAACCAGTGGCTTGATATTTTATATATCATATTTTAAATAATTAATTGACATTCAGTTCTATAGTTTAAGGCTGTTAATAGTCGGGTAAAGGCAACCTTATTATCTGATATTTGTAATAACCTTTGTATCTACTAAATATTACATTACATTAGTTGCTTATCAAGAGTAAAAGAAAGAATGAAAAAATAATCAGTCATTTATTTTTTAAAAATCACAATGGTTGTTGCAGGTCTTAAAACAGTTTGCCGTTCACACCTCTCCTGAGATTCCTCACTGAGTCGTTACTCTAAATTCACAAAGTTGAGCACTTTTGCGTCTCACTGGAGTGCTTAAGCTCCTTGATCTTCAGATTGTTTGCAAGTGTTAAATGCATTAATTGCATTTGCTTCGGTAGAATAGATCTTTCGAGACTTCCATATAGTCACACTGAGTAATCTTACTTTTGAATTGAATTCTATCTTAACATGTAAGATTTTTTTAGATTCTTTCATTTGCAAAAAAAAAAAAAAACTGCACCAAATGATAGAGTCTTTTAATTTCCCTATTAAGGAAATGTTTAACAAGTAGAAATATGTGCGCCCATATGTTATTGTTCCTCTTTTAACTCACTTTGTGTTGTCAGCATCTGTAATCTCTCTCTTTATATCTCTTAAAGCTTGGTAAATTATCACCCAGGTGGAGCTGTGTTTTTGCAGTCCGATAGAGTGAGTTGCCTTGTCTGTCCTTCAAACCCTCATGTGACTTTGACCTTTGGAATGTGTCGGAGAAGGGGAGGGGGGATATTATGAGCAGAAATGGTGTGTGCATGTGTGTGTGTGTGATAGAGAGAGCGAGAGAGAGAGTATGTCCCTTTGACATGAGCGAAGAGTGTGTGAATGACAGTAAGCAAGAGCAGCAAATGTTTGCCTTTGAGAAAGATGAAGAAATAACCTACTTTCCCCATTCGTCAGCATTTTCTGTCTAATGGTGTTGATGCAGTGCGATACAGAGACAGACGGTCTGTTAAAGGCTGCAAATCGAATTCTGCCCTGTATGATGTATAAGGGTGCATACTGAATATATCCTATGAAGTAGTCATCTTTTTAAGTGATATATATATATATAACACTGACTGAGAACTTTACATTATACAGCGCCTGACATTTAAGTGTAATTTTTTTTCCGTACTATTTGTCTGACCAGGTTTTGTAACTCGTTTATTGCTGTTCCTATTTTACAGTGTTTCTGATGGCTGGAGAAATCTGACCCATCATCACACATCTGAAGACAAAGGGAAGTGAGAGGACATTGTTCATAGCCCACGTGGGGCTAAACATAAAAGCAAAAAAAAAAAAAAAAAAGGTAAGGCGCATCTTAGTCAAATAAACTGTAATCCATTAGACTCTTTGATCTCAATTAATGTATGATCTAATTAATAAGAATTAGTTAAAGGGATGTTACACACATAGGAAATTTGTCCTAGTGAGTTTAAAAGGAATAGACGAAATAGTTACGCGGACTGCGTGGGACTATTTTTACAGCCATGGCACTCGAAGGGGGAACTTGCGGGTCTAAAATAAAATCTTAGTATACAATCTTAGTATAAAATCAAATCTGTCAAGTAAAACCTAATGAAATAATTCTAATAAATCCAGGAGAAGTGCTGTTTCAAATCTACATTGATAGCTAGGTTTTTGGATTGTGAATGGAAAAAACCTTAATAGATAGATATGTTGGTACTTGTTACCTACTATAGTATTCCGTGACATAGGTATGATTAAAGGGGAATGCAGTGGTGTAGTGGCTCTAGGGCTCCTGGATTGATCCTGAGTTTTGGTTAAGGTTTATGTTTTTCATCCCTTCACCCTTTCCAACATCTTGTCATTGGCTACACTGAATTGATCCTAATTGTAAAAGAACATGTGATGGACTTCCATTCAGATAAAACAGCTACTGAGGATGAAAGAATGGTTAAAATAAACTTTAATAGAATGGTGTGTAAGTCTGAAGATTTAATAGTTTAGCCACAATGTCATTAGCGAAGTCTGGTACTGATGTCCGTGGAGAAGGTCTGGGGTGCAGTTAGCATATATATAAAAGCAATCCAGTTCATCTTCCAGTTCAAAAGTGGATTAGGTCAAGACTCTGTACAGGACAATCAAGTTCTTCTTTAACCTTGGCTTCATGGATCTTTCTTTGTGCACAGGGGCTCTGGCACGAGGTACTTTATTTCCAGTGAATGGAGATTTCAGTGCTACATCCAAATAAATTCTAGACATCTATGTGCTTCCAACTTTGTTCCTGTATTGTTTGATGGCCAGGTGTCCACAAACTTTTGACCACAAACAGTGCTAGCACATGTGGCATGTAGTATAGCTCTCCTCATGAATAAAACAGGTGTCTTTACTAATTTGCCTGGAAAAGTTGCACTAATTAGAGCCAGCTGGTTTAGTTAGATGATGGAACAAATATGTGGTAGGACCTTTACGTTCTAAAGCCAAGGTGTCCACCTCTGCACAAAAAATCTCTAAAACTAGGGAACTCCCAAGTGAATTGCGAACGCCTGTGGCAAATTTCTGCATTACATGATCTTCAGGAAGCAATCAGGTAGGCATGAATTGCGCAAGTGGCACCAGAGTATCTTAGACATCTTTTTATTTGACTCTACGGATAGCTGGACCCAGCAGGTCTTGAAGAACAAAGGACATCATATTAAATTAATTGTTGTATAGCAGTTTTGATGCATAAAATAAATATTTAATAAAAAAAAATAATAATAATAATAATTATTCATATTATCTTGATCACCGTAATTTAAAGAAAATAAAATTTCATTTAAACATTTAATTTCACTTTTATTTCTATTTTGTTTTTGTTTCTATTTAACCCAATATGTCTCGTCATAATGCAGCATAGTGCCGTAGTGATTAGCACTGTGGCCTCGCACCTCCAGGGTTGAGGGTTCGTTCGTGCCTGTGGTCTGGGTGTGTGTGAAGTTTGCACGTTTTCCCTGCACTTGGTGAGGTTTTGATTTTGATTCTTATAGCACCGATTTAATATTAGACAGTCAGTTAGTCAGTCATTTTCTATACCGCTTTATCCTTATGACAACACCACAGAATTTTTTTACAGTATGATTTCAATTCTTATGACAACGATTCGAAGTTTGATGCGACCACTAAATCTGCTACTTAAAGCACTGTTTCATTATTTGATGATACCATTGAATCTGTTCTGATACGATTCCGATTCTTAGTTGGCGTTCTTGTAATTGCCTGTAAGGTGTGTGTGTCCTGCGATGGATTGGCACCCTGTCCAGGGTGTCCCCCACCTCATGCCCCCAAAGTCTTGTACATGATAATAATAATAATAATAATGTCTCAGTTTTATAAGCGTTATAAAAGATAGATGAATGAATGAATGAATGAATATCTGGTCATGTATACACTATTCAGCCATAACAGTAGCCTAATATTGACTAGGTCCTGCCTTTACCACCAAAACAGTAATGCACTGTGTTCTGACACCTTATTATTGGAACCAGAATTAACCTTTTCCTCAATTTGAGCTACAGTAGCTCTTCTATTCTATTTCTATTCTAAGAGCTTGGAACATTTTTGGTACATCAGACCAATCTGGCCCTTGTCAAAATAATTAAAATCCTTATGCGTACCCATTTTTTTCTGCCTCCAACACATTATACAAAAAACGTTCACTTACTGCCAAATATATCTCACCCAGTTCCAACCGTCAATGTAATGATGTTACATGATATTGAAAATGATTACATGATGTTACATGATATCGAAAATGTAGCTACTGTTAGAAGGGCTTAATTGTGATGGCTAGACGATTGGGTCAGAGCAACTCCAAAACTGCAGTTCTTGTGGGACGTTCTTGGTCTGCAGTGGTCAGGACATACCAAAAGTGATCCAAGGAAGGAAAACCCAGTGAAATGGCAATCGGGTCTTGGGTGGCCAAGGCTCGCTGATGCACATGGGGAGCGAAGGCTGGCTTGTGGAGTCGGATCCAATAGAAGTGCTACTGTAGCTCAAATTTAATTTAATACTGGTTCTGATAGAAAGGTGTCAGAACACACAGTGCATCAGTGTTATGGAGCAGAAGGGGGACCTACTCAATATTAAGCAGGTGTTCATAATGTTATGACTGATCTATAACATTTATGGTATAAATCTTGGTGTTTTTGTGCATTGTGAGCTGCTTTTCTTTACACCTTGGTGATTATTTAAGTTAGCCTTCCTCAGCTCAGGTATCCATTTTCGCCATACTTTTTTCAGACTTGTTCAGGTCATGTATGTGTTTGTAATTACTGTATAATAAAAAGAGGGCCCTTCAATCACTATGACGTCACATAGCTTGGGCCAAAAATAATAATAATAATAATGTAATGTGTTTGAGCTGCTCCTCCTCTCCTTCCTGGAGAATACCCAATGAGTACATCCCATGTGAGGGGAAGTGAAGTTTACAATGCAGTTAACTCGTATAGTAGGTTTATGCGTCCTAAAGTTGGATTTTTTATGCTAATATTACAAATAAGCGACGCATTTCCTATCAGACATCACGACGGCTAGAGTAAAGAAATCTGGCACGCTTTGCCGCTTGCAGCAAGCTCCAGGAGGTGAGTTAGCAACCACACCGTGTAGGCTAAGCTAACTTTAAAGCTAACATGGGTCTAACGTGCTAACGATATTAGCTTGGGTGAACATTCTAGCATGTTAGCGCTACCAGTTTGGTTGTGTTGGATTAAAACTCCGACGTGCTCACTACAGCCGAAGCTGTGATGTGGTGTGTTGTGTTTCACTGATATCACATGAAAGCCGAAATGCTAGTTTGTTAAGCTAGCCCAGGTTTATGAAAGACTTGGGCAAGTTAGCAGCCATATGTTAACTGTTAACCGGGTTGGTGGAAGTGACACTTCTGTGATGGTCGTTTGAAATCCTGTTGGGGTTATTCAGTCGAAACCTGGCGCAGGGAGAGACACACACATACACACACGGTTCATTTGCATCAGGTCGTTTTTAAGATTTTGGTCATGCACCATTTGATCAACTGACGGTTAGTGCGACGTGAACATGTGCTGTGATCCACTGTGAGATCCCCTGTGTGGTCCCCTGATCCTTCCTATGGCCACGTTTTTATCATGGAACACTGTGGTTTCACTTCACCTCAAGAACAAAGATTAAACACACTCCACATGCATGTGTCGTCATTAGATGTGTTTATCAGAAAGAGATATAAGGTTTTATTGCTGATCTAATGTTCTAAAGAACCCAGTGTGAAAAAAATTGATTTATGGTCTAAATCCAAATGCTGCTTGAGATCTGTAGGTTCTAATCTGGGAACCTGAATTTGTTAATAAAAAAAAAAAAAAAAAAACCCTGTTAAACAGGAAACAGGATTAAATTTAAGCTTCGATAAGATACGATTTCACTTCTTAAGTGAACGATTCTATGTTTGAAACTGCCTCTGGATCTAGTCAGATGCGATTTGATTTTAATACCTTTTGTCGAACATGAAACAATAAAACAAACTAAATATAATAAAGAAGCAAAAACGGATATGTTCAAAAAGGAGTAGGAAGAAGTGTAAACCTATTTAATCCCACCCATTTTGACTACTTAACAATTTCACAGCCAGTTTATACCGCACATAATACACACATTATATATGTAATACACATATAATACATGTTATATATATTATACACATATAATTTATTATTTATAGATTTAGATTCTTACAGCAATGATTTGAAGTTTGACGCTACTGATTTAGATCTGCTGTGATATGGTTTTAATTCTTAATGCACGGTTTTGATATTTGACCATACAGTACCATCGAATCTGGTATGATACGATTTCGATTCTTATGACAATGATTTGAGGTTTCACGCTACTGCTAAACTTGTTGCTATCTGATTTAGATTCTTTAGATGATTTAGACAACGATTTTATATTAGACCACAGAATTTTGTACGATACAATTTTAGTTCTTAAAGCAATGTTTTGATGTTTGACAATATGGTGGTACCTTTGTATACGAAGGCCTCACAAATTTTTGCTTTAAGAACTAAAAGTTTGCAAGAAATTTGCCTCGGCATACAAAGCATTTTCGACATATAAGCGAACAAACCAAGCTGAACTGAAAACCGGCTAAGTTGCTCGTAAAACCTGTCTGCGTGAGTGGAAAGCCAAGTAAAGCATGTTTACATTTTCTTTTTTGTGTTTTTTTATTTTTTTTTATTTAGTCCTGTCCAATTCTTTTTCCCCGATTTTCTCCCCAATCTAGTCGTGTCCAATTCCTCCCCGTCACTAGGGG
>JAQQZT010000011.1:5232841-5242989 GCA_030068275.1 Clarias platycephalus
CGGCCCCACGCGGCGGCCCTGGGGTGGTTTTTTTTTTTTTTTTTTTGCATTTTGTGCAAGATTTAGTTAAGACATTGCATCATGGATCCCAAGAATGTTAGCATGGCTGGTAGCAAGAAGAAAAGGGCGCCACTTTCTGTTTAGTTTTTAAAACAGTCGGTGCCAAGAGGAATCATAAATTAAGGTTTATAAGTGAGGTTTAACGTCTATTTATTTCATATTTTACTTCATTTGCATATCTTTTCTAAATGTTTTGATTGTTTTAATATGCGAAAATATGATTATAGTGTTGAAAATTTTTTATATTTTGGGGGTCTGGAACGGTTTATCAGCATTTACATTATTTCGTATGGGAAAATGCATTTTGCAGTATGAATTTTTCGCCTTAAAAACTGAAATGGATTATATTCGTATGCCGAAGTACCACTGTATTGTAGAATCTGGTATGATATGATTTAGATTCTTATGGCAACGATTTAAAGGGTAACGCTCCAATTAAATCTGCTGTGATATGATTTAGATTCTTACAGCAACAATTTAATATTAAACATCATCACTGAATTTTGTTAAATACGATTTCTATTCTTGCGGCAGTTCCATATTTGACAATACCATAGAATCTGGTATAATATGCCTTTGCTTCCTACGGCAACAGTTAGAACTTTGATGCTCCCAGTAAATCTGCTACGATGCAGTTAAAAAAAAAATTCAGGGTTTTTAAAATGTTTTTTATTAAGAAAGCATTGTACAATCACATTGTAAAATTGTAAAATCCAAACTATGTAACTCTTTTACCAAAACCAACCTTGACAAAACTAATACAAGAAAAAATAACATGATACTATAACTTTTCCATACGGTTTTAATTCGTAAAGCAATGATACAACTTAAATTTTTACGAGGTAAAATCTAGAGTAGAATCTGGCATTATACAACTATGACTATTACAGCAACGATTTAAAATTTGGCACTACGATATGATACTTGATACAATACATCAAATCTGGTATGGTGCCATTTAGAATTTTGCGGCAAAAATTCGATATCTGACAATATCATCAAATGCGCTAGGATGCAAATTAGATTCTTACGCCAACGTTTCAAAGTTTGATGTTCCCACTAAATCTGCTGCAATATAATTTCCATTCTTAAGTCAACTATTAGATATTTGCCCACTGAATATCACGCGAATGTGGCATTATATGACATGATATGATTTGATTCCTTTCAGTAGTCTCTGTTGGGATATAACCAATGTTGTGAAGAATTTAAGGTAACTTTCTTGATTACATAGAAAGACTGATTTACATAGTTACAAAGAAATCATCTTTCTATTTATCAAACAGTTTAAAGCCATTCAACATATGTTTTTTTTTATTATTATATCAGAAGTTCTTCTAATTGTTGGCTTGAAGTATTTTACTTGCTGATGATATTTAAATATACGCATCAATCCACGGCATCCAGTGGTTACACTCAGCACATATTTATTTAACACAATACTCAAACGATAGACTCATTATAGGCATTATGTTTTGCTTACCCGTAGATCCCAATCTGAAGAGGGAGTCGTCGCATGTTTATCGGACTTGCATGTAACCAAGAGATGAACTGATTCGATTTTGGAATTGATCCAAACAAGATCAAGGTTAGAGCAAAGTCAGTTGTCTGAAATATATATTTTTTCTTTAATAGCCTCCCTCTCTGTCATACAAAGATGCTATTATTAAATGGAAATCATTTTCTGGCTGTTAAAGATTTTTTCATTAGTCCATTAGCTCAGTGAGGACTATCTAGCTTGTGTCTATTTTATTTGTCATTCTAAGTGGAATTAAAATTTAGGATTTGTATGGAATTTTTTTTCCCTCCACCAGATTAATTGATCAATTCCATACTGGCATTTATTCGAACATGGTCAAGACGTATTTTAAAGGTATACAAACAGGTGACAAGAAGGATTAGACTTTCGAGGTGCTGAATATTAGGCAGTGGATCAAAGTGAATTGTCAACTTCTCGTGTTCATGGGAAGACAGAAAAGACTCCGCTCCTCATCATTCGCTGTGAAATTCTTGCTTATATGTTCGGAGATGGTCGATTGACCGTCTCTGTGTTTGTGCGTCCACATCCCCTATGCAATGGGCTGCTTTGCTTGTGGTCTCCTTCCAAGCATGCTGCGGGCACCTCCCCCACCCCCACAGGCAGGGGTCATTATTTTTCCCTGCCTTTTACTCTTACTTTATTCTTATACACTTATAAGCATTCTTTGTGACTTGTACCTAACCATATTCAATTTTAAACACTCATAATCTGATCTTTTTACACAGTTCCTCCCTCCCATTTTATCCCTGGTGCTGGAGTAAAACATCAAGTTCTACTTGTTATTCCAGAACCTTCCATTAGCAGAATAGGTCCATGTAGCTTAGTTAAAATGGATGAATTTTGAGGTCACTCGATCATAATGTCCAGCCTAACTACTGGTGGACAACAGGACAAAAATATTATATCATGATGCCAGATATTTCTTATATACTGTAGTTGATATGTGTAAAAATAAACTGTTAAAAACATCTATAAAAAGAAGTTATTTAACAGAATGGGAAATTCTGTAAAGATTTTAACTTTATTATTATTAACATCGAATCAGCTGCTTACAGTCAGACTTTGTTATAATTATAATAATACTGGCAATACATACAATACATTGGAGATGGGACTCACCAGGGGCCATCCAATATGATATTATCATAATAGCCGGGTGCCAATTCGATTCGTATTACAATTCCGTTAGTATCACGGTTTTAATTTATTATTTTTATATTTTGCTGCAATTCTAAACAAATTTAATCCGCTCCTGCCACACTGGACCCTGTGTTGCCTGTCCATGTGTGAATAGTTTAGAGTGTGCCATCTGCAGGATTATAGTGGAACTGCAGCATTTAAAAATTCTATTTTTATTATTCGAGTTTGGAGTCAGTGCAGCGATACACAGATGTAACAAGTCCTTGCTTGTGGTGTATAATTAAATTAAAGAAGGAAGTCCTGAATGTGTTTGTGCTTGTATCCTTTATTACAATCAGAAAGCAAGTCATGCTTGTGTTGAGATTCGTGGAGGGGTGAAAGGGTATAATGTCAAAGTTCGTCAGGTTGCGCAAGTGCTGGAACACAGATTGGGAACATTGGGCCATAATTACACTCTGTACACTCCTGTCTCGCACTGTGACTCGTGTACTCATGGACCACAGTTTACACTGGAGACACCTGCTGTCAGTTTTTTTCATCGTTAAAGAGGACTTATCACTGATTTTCTAAATAAAATAAAACGTGAAGTAAGTGTCTGTCGTAAAGGTATGACAGAAGCACAATTAGCTGTTAGTACACCAATGATACGGCCTTCATCGCTGCTTGTTCTTCTTTATAGACTTTTCAAGATCCCAACTGTATCCAAAAGCATAATGGTGAATATTTTTCTGCTACTGAAATCCCAAAATGCACTGCAGTAGGTTAGTGTTAAAACAATGAACCCTGGCTTCAGAGTGGCGCAACAGTCCTGATCTCTATTCCGAATCTTGATGATGCCATCTGTGGCCAGGAGCCAGGGAGCAAACTTGGCTGTACTGTCCTCTCCAGGTCAACCACAGCGACTCTTTTGTTGTCCTGTGACGTATCCTGATCGAGAGTTTCTTCCCTGGTCGATAGCTGTCATATATGATGTCGGGAAGCTATTTACTAGTTGACCAAAATGAGTACAGCTACAGAATACCCATAATGCACCTACAGGTTTGAAGGAAATAGGAATAGGAGTGAGATTTACACGGCCTTAGCTGTTCTAAGCTATTTATTCAGAAACTAGGCAAACCTATTAACTTAAAACAGCACAGTCATGATTTTTGGCCGTTACGAACGTCAGCCTAGCAAGTTCTTCAGCTAAAAGTTTCCAGGTGCTAGTTAATCCCTTCTTTTGAATTTGCATGTCAAAAGACACGCTGGCACAGCGGGTAGTTTTGCCAAGTCACAGCTCCAGGGAGATGAGCTTGGGTTAATATAAATTTTTTCGTTTTTTTTTTACTTGTTTTCCCGCTGTAACTGTAGGTTCCTTTTGGGTTCTTTGTGTTTCCTTCTACTGAACTTGTAAGCAGACTGGATCTAGGTGTGACTAATTGTGTTGAACGTGTGCCTGTGGTTTCCGTGGTGTCCTCACATCCATTCCAGGGGGAATCCTTCCACCTCGCGCTCAGTGTTGCATGAATACGCTGTGGATGCAATACGACCCTGATTAGGATAAAGCGGGATAAAACTGGAGGTGATGTAATGAATGAAATCTGCATACGGGGACCATGATTGGTGCAAAGCAGTCAGCTCTAATTTGTGACATTACTGTTTTGACTGTTGCCATGCTTGCTGTATGAAACATTGAGTGGCAGTCCGGTTTCCATTTTGTTTTTCTTTCCCTTTAAAACAACCCATATCGTATATTTGTCTATATTTCTTTTGAGTGTCATGTTTTATCAGTCATTATGTCCAACTTTATTAGCGGTATCGGTGAGACAGGAGGTAAGACGACACACCGATGCACTCCAACACCTAGACTAGCCCGAGTTTCCCAGCAACACACTGTAATTAAGATTAACCGCGGTGTTGTCTGACATCGCCGGAGTGCTTTTATATACGATTTACACCACCGCTTGTCCTCGGAAGGAGGCCTGCTTTTTCATTTTCATCGTGTTGACACCAAAACAAGCGAGATTGGTTTCCTATAAACGCAGTGGCTGTCGTGGTTTACACCAACGATGATCTGTATTATTAAATCTCTTGAAGTGGTTAAGAGCCCTCATCGTTCTCGGGCTCTGGAAACGCTGCGGCTAACAGCCTAATCCCACGGCCACCAGGAAGCCTCCAAATCTACTTCTGCCAATTTACTCTAGCTGCTGTTGTCATTAAGAGCCACTATCAAAGCTATATTTCCTATTTGGCAATCGGATCGTCTTGTGTAATATCGTGTTTAGTAAGGCCTTACTTAGCAGTTTTGAAAGATCAGCAGTTTCTGGGAAAAGGGGGCAGTGAGTCAGAGGTTTCTGAGGAAGGACAAGCTGTGGAGCCGCTAGAGTGCCCCGGAGACCGCCTGTCTCTGTCTGGCTTCTGTAGGATTGGTTCTCGTCCGCACTAGATTAATGACCCTAATCTGGTGTAGGCTGAGGCCACAGTGTTGGATTATCAACCTACGTTTAATGGAGGATTTGCTCTGTTCTGCATGTACATGTGTAGCTTTTTAGATTCCCGGCATGACATCTGTTTAATTATACTGCTGGATATTTGAGCGTATCCGCAGGCTTTAATTTATGTACAAAATATGCTTTGTTGTGAAATTTTACCGTAAGCCGTACCGTAATTTGACTGGACTGGAACCCCCTTTTTTAATTCATATTTAAGTGGTTATTTTTGTTTAAACCTTTTTATATATCAAGGCCTTTGCATCACCCTAGCCTTTAAAGAGTATGTCTGAGTGGATGTCCAGATTAATATTTGCCATGATTCTTGCTTTTTATAGATTTTTTTTTTCATCATCTACTGTAGGATAAAAACATCATCTTGTCTCCTAGTTTGTGTTAACTTCAGTTCACAAGCATTTCCTAGTAATTTCCCAGGAATCATAGAAGCCTTGACAATGTGCAATACGAATCTATACGAATTTCATCCCATCTTTTTTTTATTCTATTTGTCTCCACACAGGTATCATGTCTTCCAGAGAGCGGCGCTCAGAGCTGCACATAAAGGCCGAGCCCAGCAGTCCGGAGGGCGGAGGCGGCGGCGGCGGCGGGAGGACGAGTCCCGGAGGCGTCTCTTCTGATTCCTCTCAGAGCGGTGGCGGAGGCATCCGCGGTGAAGGACCCGCACGTTACTCCTCACCTGTATACAGTCCGGCGCTGCGCTGCCACTTTAAGGAGGACGGAGCGGACGGTGCGGACGAGGGCTCTACGGGCAGCAGCGGGGGACGATGCAAATACGCCCTGAGCACTCTTCCGAAGAGGCTTTGCCTTGTATGTGGAGATGTGGCCTCTGGCTACCACTATGGCGTGGCTTCCTGCGAGGCCTGCAAGGCGTTCTTTAAAAGAACCATCCAAGGTGAGTCCACCTGACTGACAAAATTCTGCTGCCTGACACATTTTTATGGCATGGATGTGAATATACACAATACATTTTAGTCAGTTTGTCAATTTAGTCAATTATGATAATAATATGATAATGTTATTAATATTATGTTAATATAATATACATCATACTATTTTTCTTTTCCTGAGGCGTGTATAATTTTTTTTGTACAGTATGTATGGGAGGGGAAAAAATCTATTCAGTTATGAATTGTGATCCCTTTGTATGGAAATTCATTTATCGTCATACTGAATCCAAAATTTATTTTTAAAAACTTATTACATTTATGATCGAGATGAACCGGTCCAGTGGCCATAATTGGCTGTTTTTTCGGTTTAATTGGCCGTGACTGGTGATCTGCCGATCAACCTCAGATATAAACGATTCTGTACCGAGTGCAGAAGCTTCTGAGTGGCGCAACGGATCCACGTTTTTATGGTGTCGCATTATCGTGTTAAAAGCCTCCAATCTGCCCTTTTCTCCAAACTCCATGAGCAAATTAGTCTCAAATCCACTCATTACACACGCTTTACACCAGTGTCAAAACACCACGAGCACTAATTAATCAAAAATGACATGCGTTAGAAACCCTGTGTGCCCGCGTGCACACTTTTGAGTTTTTAGACTTTAGAGGCATTTGAGGAGGTAAAACATCACCGTTTCTTTATAATTCTACAGGAAAACTATTTACACATTTTGCATCCCTTTTGGTTGGGGTAAATTATTTGCCAAATAAGAATTATGGCGGATGACGAAGATACGTGCTGCTCAGTTAAATGCTAAACTCTTGTATATGTAGTTATTTTGTATTATTTAAATGCTGCGTGTTGCTTTTAAGTGAGAAAATTAATGTTATAAGGAACGGGATACATTTCATTACTCATTAAACGTTTTTCAAAGTTTAAAAATTATAACATTGGGTGAAAATGTAATATCGAATTGAGATATTTATAAAACTTTTATCGTATCGGCACCTAAGAATCGTGATATCGTATTGGGAAGTGATTATGGCATTCCATATATTGTACTAAAGCTACTATTCATGTCTGTGTTGTATCCGATTGAAGTTTGAAGTTACCTTCACATTAGGCACGATTGATTTGTCCCCCCACATTGTTTTTTGTGCTCCATTCTCGGGTACGCTTGCATATTTCCAGCAGGTGGCAGTATACAGCAGGTGGCAGTATGCACCTACTTGGTATGTGGGCCGTCTTTAAACACGTGAGAAGAAGAGAACAATGAAGTTAACATTCGCACTATACCTAATAATATTGATAATTCAGGCAAAATGTCTAGAGCATCGCTCTCGCATGCTTTCCTACCGTATTAGCTATGACTGTGTAGGTCAGAGGATGAAGATTAAATGGATAAAACTGATGATATCATATCTAAACAGCAATCTATCTATTCAATCTGTCCCTGAGACTACCTCTTCAAGCGGACTCGGGCCCGGTTCCCGAGCACGGAGCGATTGTGTTCTCACTGATCAAAATGAACCAGACTTTGCAGTCAAGTGTTCTCAGGAACGATCGCAGGACCATAATGTGAAAACACAGTTAAATAGCTTAGCTACCGAATCAAATTTTTAGCTTTACCATTATGCGAATAGAAAAAAACAGCACTCAATATTATATAAGCGTGTTTTTCGAACTTTCTGAACTTGATTCAATCCACCCTTTTTTGAAGCACTTTGTTCTAAAAAAAAAAAAAGAAGAAGAAGAAAAACTCCTCGTGGCCTTTAATGCTTTGGCGATTAAGAAGAAAAGCCATCTAGTATGCCTGTACGTTCTATTTATTTATTTTTATATCCTTCCCCCTTTTCTTGTCCTACACAGGTAACATTGAGTACAGCTGTCCAGCCTCCAACGTGTGTGAGATCACCAAGAGACGCAGGAAGGCCTGTCAGGCATGTCGCTTTACAAAGTGCCTCAAAGTGGGCATGCTCAAAGAGGGTGAGAGAATGAACATAACACAACGCCGATTCTACTCTGCTATTCCAGTCGACTGGAGTCGATCGCTAGACATTTTCACGCATCTTTTATTTCGTGTGTGTGTGCTTGCAGGAGTTCGTCTGGACCGGGTGAGAGGAGGGAGACAGAAGTACAAGAGACGGCCAGAAGTGGAGAACGCTATGTACCAGAGTACGCCAATACCTGTAAAGAAAGAAGGGGAAAGAGGTAAGTAATTAGAATTATTGAATATAAGGCATATGTTCAAAACTAAACATGGCTCGTTATTAGATTATTAGATTGTATGAAAATACTAATTAAGTGTGTGTGTGTGTTTTCCAGGCTCCCCCAGCATCATTGTATCCCATCTGCTGGTTGCCGAGCCCGAGAAGCTGTTCGCCATGCCGGATCCGCTGCAGCCCGACACCGCTCAGCGCACCCTCACCACGCTGTGTGACCTGGCTGACCGCGAGCTCGTCGTCATCATCGGCTGGGCCAAACACGTCCCCGGTGAGAAATGAGAAAGCAGAACAAGAGGGAGAGATCAATCAGAGAAAGGAGCGGTTTAGGGTTTGAAGGCGCTGATAATAGGCTGGCATTTCCTGAGGCCGTTAAAAGACCAGCAGTGTAACGCTAGAGAACCTGTCAGCCTGTGGTTTCGATTGCCGTCCCTGTGGAGAGAACGAGAACGTCTTGAGCGCTAGAGAGTGCTGAGTAATCACACACCTCGCTGTGGAGAAACAGGTGCCTGGAGAAACGAGACTTATAATTGAGAGAGGAGCTGGAGGTGGGGATGCAGTGTGTGTGTGTGTGTGTGTGGGAGGTTTTTCACCTAATTGCCATCTAGCCCACAGCAAGCTTTCCAGGCTTTTTTTCCTGCCAGACAGGAACAAACCCCGGCTTTTGTTAGCGCTACGATGTTTTAAAGAGCGCTCTAAATTACAGTGTACAGTTCAGAATTCCAGGTTACATTTGTTTGCTTTCAAAACAATAATACCATGCATAACATTTATGCTTATTCTCTCTCTCTCTCTCTCTCTTGGTGCTGAGCAGGTTTCCTCTCTCTGTCCCTGGCTGACCAGATGTCTGTACTGCAATCGGTATGGCTGGAGGTGCTGGTGCTAGGGGTGGCGTATCGCTCTCTCGGCTGCGAGGACGAAGTGGTGTTTGCTGAAGACTTCGTGCTGGACGAGGAAATGTCACGTGTGGCTGGTTTGACCGAGCTCAATGCTGCCATCTGCCAGCTAGCGCGCCGCTTTAGGGCCCTGCAGCTGGAGCGCGAGGAGTTTGTCATGCTAAAGGCCATCGCTCTGACCAACTCAGGTTAGCAACTTTATCAAAGTCTTTACTGCGATAACGGCGTCCTGATTCAGTCTTACACCCAGCTGATCGCATTTTCTGTACAATAATGTAATGCATCGGATGTGTGGGTATTTTATTTTCATGCAGGAAGGAACAAGCACATCTGGTGTAAAATAAATCTACATTCGTGTTAAAATTCGTTCATTAATTTTAAGTAACTATTATACCTGGGCCTGGATCTGAATGCTTGTGATCTTAAAAAATCTGTTTTGTTTGGTTAGTGTGAACAGTGTGTACCGTAACCAGGTATGAATTAATGACATGTGCCCGGATCCACCTAGAAAGGTGGTCTTAAATACAATTAATTTCGTACCTGGATATGGTTCAGGTTAGGTGTGGATGCTAAGAGGCACCAGGGTTGTTTAGGTAGCTTAGCGGTTTAAGTGTTGGCATACCAATTGGAAGGTCCTAGGTTCAAACCCCAACACCACCAAGTAGCCAGTTTTGGGCCCTTGAGCAAAGATAAAATGAGATTTTAAAAATTGTAAGTCGCTCTGGATAAGGGTGTCTGCGTAAATGTAACATTCTTGACAAAATATCCATAATGGTAGGAAGTAGGGCGATAAGGTGCTGATTTGTATAAATATACTCAGCAAAAAAAGAAACGTCCTCTCTCTGACTTTCAACTGTTTTTACTTTCAGTAAACTTAATGTGTAAATATTTGTATGAACACTAAAAGAGTCAACAC
>JAQQZT010000011.1:5260491-5271553 GCA_030068275.1 Clarias platycephalus
AAAAAAACCCAGAACGAGCATAGCATTATTAACAGGGTTACCTTGCAGGGAGGAAGAACGGCAGGAGCAACCTCGAGGTCAAAGCCTATGGGAGGAGGAAGATCGTGTCCATCCTGTGGCAAAACAGTAAAAAAAAAAAAAAGGTGACAACACCTTCGGCCTACAATTAGATGTTCATGAAACATTGAAGTGAATTACAAAAATGAGTCATGTCGAGGTCTAATCTTAGGAGGTGCATTTCCACTGAAATTCGGGAACCTTTTGAGGAACCAGAGGAGTCTGGAACTGTCCAGAATGAAGCCTAACCGATGCACAAGATACCAAACTTTCTATCATTGCTGTTTTGCACAAGTATGTGTTACATATGATGCGCAAGTGCAAATTCAGTCTTTATTTATTAATTTTTTTAGACAAGGCACATATGCAAATTAGGCATTAGTTGACCAACTGCTTGCATTTGAAACATTCCACTGTGTCAGTTGTGCTTCAATGCTTCTAATACAAAACACACCTGTGCTCCATTTGACTTAAACGTACAACCTCATACCTTGGGAAAAAACAAATCAGAACAGCCACTATTACCGCGCTTCTTTACTTGCCGACATATTACCTTGTTAAATCTGGAACAATGACTAGGTATTTAACTTCTAAGCAGATAAAGATAAATCAATCACTTATACTAGTTCTGCATTCAACTTGGTTGTAATTTGGAATTGCCAGCCCCTCAACTTGAAGTTCATACATGTAAACTTTGTAGTAGATTAGTTTTTGCAAGTTTTATCACAATTTACAGAGTGACATCAAACTAATGTCTCTGAATACAGCAGGCATCAGTAAATGGCAGAGCGCAGTCTGAGTGACATTTATATCTGGATCCTGATGCTTTTCTGAATAATTAATATACCCGTAATCTCTCTTTTCTCTTGGAGTGGGTGTGGCTATACACATCACTCAACAGAGCCAATCAACATGATAGTTTACCGTGTATGAGCAGAGACAGAAGAAATAAAAATTATTATCTTCTCCAAAATTAGTCTAAGAAAAGGAAAGTAGACTACGAGCACTGAACCTTCAAAGATGAATGAACAGGTGAATATAAGTTGATTTTTCCTGCAGAAAGTTTAAAATCAATTTCTCATGTATGCTCCCGAAACCGTGGCAATAACAAAAAGCAGTAACGTGAAGCGCCACTATGAGACAAAACATGGGTCGTTAGGGGGAACATCCTAAGCAGGTCGAGGTGAGGGCATGTAAGAAAGGGACTGAGAGCGCAGGATAATCGAGCAACCAGTGTCATTTTAAATTCATTTACAGCACAGCAGCGTGCAAATGAAAATTCACTAAAGGTTGATTAAAGATTGATGTTTGTATTCCATACAAATACAAGGAAATATACACGGACATTAAAGTTCAAACTGTCCACATGTCTAACGAAGTTACTGAAAATTATCAATAAATATTATTGAAATGCTATGGAAATTTATTTAAAGTTAGCTTTTTATAGACTTACAATAACTCCATATATAGAGATCTGAATCCTAACACAAAAATGAAATTCAGACCTCAGTTCGAAAAAAAATATTTATCGACCAGTCCTTCCTACATTTTTATTTTGTATCCCCCTGGCATACATCATCACAGAAACAAATAAGCACTTTATTCGCGTTAGAATTTAAATGCCTATATTTATATTTAATATACATCAACCAACAGACAGATAGGGTCACTTTATAAAAGGAAATTACCACTGACTACACTGTTCACTGTTTGAGGAATGAGAAAACATACATGACTATGACAGTTAGCTAGCTTCCATGATTTGTTTGACTTTGTATGTAAAGTGCACGGTTATCAAAACTGTCCCATCTTCAAACTAGCACTTAGGAGGGGTGAGTCAAATGCAGCATTAGAGGCATTAATTATCTATGCATATACAGTATGTCACAAATGAGATAAAAAGAATAAATTGTAAAAAATTCTGACAGATTTTAAAATTTTAAGTAAGTTGATGTGAAACTTGCATCTGGCCCAATCTATACATAAACAAGTTATATAAAGCAGACCGGTTCCATGAACCAGTTCCTAAAAAGGTACCTGCGGCGAAAATGCACCCAAGGTTTTTACGACTGATACACCTGAATAAAGAAGTAGTGTGCAGAGCCTACCAGTTTGAGCAGCCTGGGGAACCTCTCCCGTACGGCACTGTCCAACAACCACAAAGACAGAAGACAAGAGAAAGTCACCGTTATTGAGGGAAACAAACAAACAAACATCAAAAACTAAACCGGAGATATTTCCTCCAGCTGGCCACATACACCACTGGCAGAGTCAAGCTGAAGACTCGAAGCAAGACCATTTCATCACTGAGCGTACAAAATGAAATAAGCGTTTATTTACTTCAATAAAACATGAAAGGTTTTACAAAATGCATGACTTACACCTGAGGTGAGATGCTTACTTATGCAATCTGTTTTCTGCTAGATATATTTACCGCAGACAAACACTCATCAAATAATTGTAAATGTTTTGTTACAGTCTGAGTATCAGTCACGAAGACATAGCAAAGCTCTAAGCCACAGGTCAATAGTAATAACAGTATCCATAGTGCTGGTATGTTCCCCCACCCCAACAGGAATGTAGTACTTACCCCTCCTCAATACTCACCATCAGCCCCCTACGCGCCGGGAACACACTGACAAGCAGGCTCTGAGGGGTGGGGGTGAGGGAAAGGGAGTGTGTGGGGTAGAGGTGGTGGACACGATCAGTACTTTCAGGCACATAGCGAGTGGACTGAGGTCTCTCTGGGGCCGTGGTGAGTTCAGGTCAACATGTTATTACTACATAAGCGTTTTGAGTCAAATGTGAACCATTTGCATGTAGGACAATGGTATTCTCAGTGCTTAATATGTTAGTCACTGTGAAGTGACCAACATATTTAGGGGGGAAATTTATGATTTACCAATACACATAGCTGCAAGAACTACTGAGTGTGTCTTTTCTTTTTAATGAATATTTCTGCAATCAGATTTATAAGAAGACTGCATATAAGCAGCTCTTAAATCATTTTAAATTGATTCCTAAGGAGCACACTATCCTTGTTGATAGATGCCATTTGAAACAAGCTGAGAGGAAAAAGTGACTTGAAGAGAAAAAATTTTAGGGGACAAAAAAAAACAAATATAACAGTATAGAAATAATAGCAGGAATGAAGTTGAACTCTGAGCCTTTATAGAGAGTACTGCTATTGCTCACAATTCTGGCGAGGCAAACTACAAAAAGTTTTACAATGTTAGCATTAATCGTACATCCTAACATTTTTGGACCCAACCACAGCATTTAAAAATGGCTGGGTTCTCTTTCAAGAAAACAAAAAGAATTGAAGCTAAATTTTGAACGCCCTAGTCAGGTACAGCTAATTTTTATCATACTGCATCTTCACAATATGTTATTCATTATATACATGATTCTTATTCGAAACTTGATGAGAATATAGCCACAAAACCCACATTCCAGTGTTCCTCATTTTTGTAACAGACAAGAGAGCATTCGATTTGTTTAATTGTCCACGTTACTGTCCGTGCACCATAGACGTGGAGTTCCAGTTTTGAGCCTCAAACCCCTCATTGGAGTTTTAATCTTCCCATCATTGCTGAGAAACACTTGGCTTGAAGGCTTTTCTTAAACCCCCCCCACTCTCTTTTCTCCTCCACCCGAAAGCTTTCCTCAGTGCAGTTTTCGCAACCCAAATCTCTATCTTCTTCTCTCCTAGGGATCTTCATCGTTTTTATGTTGGGTTCTGTGGCCAGCTTTGCGACTGTGCCTGCCTTAGGTTGTCCCGAGTTTATGGTGGGATCTTACCCGTCTTTGGCTAACCAGTCTTCGTCACTGGCCACACTCAGCAATCTTGGGTCGAGACCCAAGCTCGACCCCTATATGAAGGGTGGAGGGGATGGAGGTGGCACCATTACAGAGCGGTTGAGAAATCAAGTGCACTTCATTGTGCATAAAACTTTCCGCACATGCATTTTTTCCCCTTCTCTTAGGGTTAGGTCGGCTTAGGGCCCGATGCTCCCGCAGGGTTAAGAGGCATTGGGCGTCGAGTGGTTGAATGGCTCTGCTTTACAAATGAGCTAAAAATAAGCAAAGTTAAAGCTATACATCTTATATCTAATGTCTTGCACTAAGCTGTCTACTTCTGCTAATAATATACATGTTACAGCATAAGCAGCAACCTATAAAGACCAACAGAGTCAACTGCACTGTAGGAAAGACAAAGAAAAATATCGTATGGAGAAATTAAATGGCAAACAGGTTGACAGCATATGAAGAAAAGATAACAGATAAGCAAGAAGCTTTTATCCTTTATACTTTACAACATACGTCTACAAATAATTTATAATATGTAGTACTACTCTTAACCTGCAGTAAATTCCTGGATTTTATGTTTTTTGACAGCTTGGTTTTAGATTTCATGACGGAAAATGGTTAAAACCGGGTCATGAGTGCATCAAGTTCTGTTTTCAAGTGATATGATTGTTCTTGCATTAATGATGGGCGAGTGGACGAAAACATCCCTTACCCATAGACATGTTCAGGATGGACTGTATATTTTGTTGACTTAGTTTACTTTTTAAAGATTTGCTATGAACACAATGAATTGACAATTGTAAAACACAAGTTATAGTAGGAACAGGAAACAGTATTGGCATAATGGATGAACACCCAGACTTTTTTGTTCATCAATAACAAAATCCACCAAATGTCCAAAAGGCATATTATCACCTTGTACCACAGCACTGTCAAATTCTTGACTCTTATTCATTTTCTATAGGAGAGCTCGTACCTGGCACCATGTACTTGGTACCACAGTTTTTGTTTTTTTAATGAGAATGGAGAGTAAAAAGACTGGAATTGTACCACTGGTTACAGCTGCTGTAAGGGTGAGGAACAACAGAAACTAACTTACCTTCCAGAACATTAAGCGTAACATTAAACTGATAGTATTATACAACATTCGTTAGTAAATGATATATAAAATCATATATGGAAGCATTATAACAATTTCAAAAATGAATACTAACAGTGTGTCTTGGTAAAAGAACTTTTTTCGAACATAGGAATTAAGCGGACAAAGATAACCTCAGTGTTTTCCTATAAGAGCACACCATGTCATGTATTATTTCTTACACAGCTTTCAGAATAAAGATAACATATCATTTTGCCATATTCCCCATTGCTCCTCCACACATGGTGCACTAATCTTCCATAAGCCAGCTCTACTGACAATGATGGACAAGGCATATTTCCTCCATTTCCTCCACTGGGTGTCTACACGAGCCTTCTTTGCTTCCGTTTGGCTCAGCCTGAAAGGGTTCGTTGACCTCCAGGGAGAAGATGTGTATGATGTACACACACATGCACATACACACGCGGATGGCCACTCATCCAAAACGCACCCATTCAACCTTTTCCACGTCTCTCATCACTATAGGTGAGAAGAAGAACTGACCTAATGTAGTCGGCCTGGTCGCTAAAGTGATCGCAGAAAGGGTTCCGCTGTAGCGACAACTCCACCAGTCTCAGCCCCTTAAGCTTGTCCAACTCTCTCTCCGATCTTATCTGCAATACACACGAGGAATAACTATTTGAAGCAAAAAGACATAGCTAGTCTTAATGCTATAATAATAATAATAATAAGCAGAAGGACCCCTGTACCTCGTTGTGTGAGAGATTGAGAATCTTCAGATTTGGCACTTTGCCGATGAGGTCAGCGAGATCATCGAGCCTGTACAGTCTGTTGTTGCTTAGGTTTAAACACACCAGCTGGAAAGAGAATGAAGGACAACAGTAAAGATTTTTCCCATCTGATCGTTGTCTTCCATTTCCTGCTACGAATGCAAGATCCTTCTGTGTACCTCAGGGATGTTCTCCTCGATGATCTTGATGACTGCCTGCATGGAGTTTTTCCTGCCGAGAGCCACCTCAATATTCAAGGAAACCAAATCTGTGACAGGCAGAACAACAACGTAACATTAGATAAATTAGATTTCAACTACAAAATTTAACAGCTAGACATTTCAGAGAAACTCGTCTGGGTTTTTCTTCATAGCGAGATTTCACACTTGGCTTGAGCCTTATATAATATTATATAATACTTAATTTTGCACTCAGGACTGATCCTTGGCTCAAACGCGTTTGCTTTCACACATCACTTGCACATTCAGGTTTGCAATATGACGGAGACTAGGTTTATCGGTCAACACTCAAACACTGAGAAACACTCAGTGTTGATACACTGTCTTGATGTGTGGAATGACAACAGTAGCAACAATGAGATTTTATCATACAAGATAAAGTATTCTTTATATGCTGCTCTCAGCTTAAGTACATGAACTACAAAGGTGGGCCAATTATAGTGCTCGACTCCTTTTCATTCACCTTCCTGTACAGGGTCGCGAGGGCTGGAAGCCTACCCCAGGAGAAATTGGGGACAAGCCGAGATACACTCTGGACAGGGTGTCAATCCACTGCAGGGAGCGCACACTCTCACACACAACAGGCAATTTGGGTACACTAATTAGCCTAGTCTGTATGTCTTTGGACTGTGGGAGAAAAGGTACGAGGGGACAGTGCTAACCGCGACGCCATCATGCCACCTGCTCCAGTCGTTTAAGCCGTCTTTGACATTTAAGGTGACTTCACATAATCCTATACGTTTGAGAGTTTAATTATTACATGAATGATGAAGTTTTAAAAATAAACTTACCTGGGTCAACTCTGATGTTGTTCAAATCAAGGGCCTGTTGAGAACCGTCAAATCGTTTGGACATGCATTGCTGTAATAAATAAATTATTTTTTTTAAAGTGGGAAGAGTTTGTAACACATCGACAATCTTCACTGCTACATCAGTTACGTTAAAGATATTAAAGAATTGTGTTAAAGCGACTGCATCTCTCAAGTTCAATTCAATTTTATTTATATAGCTCTTTTAACAATGGTCATTGTCTCAAAGCAGCTTCACAAAAATGAAAAGAAAAAAGAAAAATGTGTGTCGCTCACCTTCAAATGCTCAAGATCCTCTAGCTTCAGGTCCTGTTGGGGTAAGCTTGGAGCCTGGCACGGATTCAGCAACACTGTCACCTGTCAGACCCAAAGCAAAAAACACTACTGTATTATAATGAAGGTCGGGGGAATAAACAAGTAAAACTATGTGGTGAATAAACCTTCATTAAGTTTTAGCTGAACTCTCGTAGCTATTTGAGATCATGCATATGTTTTATAACACTGAACCTTAAATCCATCTTTGTCTGTGATTCTTCTGGACACTTTGGACAAAGCATATGCTGTAGTAGAATCTTCAATGTAGAACTGTGCTCGGTTTCCTTCTGTGTGGTACTGCAAAGATGAAAACTAAATGTTTAGTCTAATTCACACAAACATTCACTGTTATATGACACCTTCTGGACAATGATAATAAATAATTGAGCCAAAGTATTGTTAAATTAATTTCATGTACACTTACCTGTATGGCACAAAAAGGCATTGTGCAGATGTTCCGTAAAGACGACAGAAGCCACTGCTTTTCATATTTTTTCCCATGGGGAATCTAAGGAGACAACACAAACGATTAGATTAGTACAGTGTTAAAATAATTACAAAAAAATCTAGCCTTTCATGTTTCATGCCTTTGATTGAGAACAACCATAAAAAACAGCTAACTGGAGTGAGGTGTTGGCATTCCTGGAGTCTTGTGATGAAAATTAGTTTGGAGGTGGGAACTAGAGCTACTTCAACTAAAAATCACTCAAAATTTCTGAGTTTATTCCGCATGAGAAGAAAACACTTGTGGGCCATACCACTGTAAAAATGTCACACTCATTATGATAAAAGGAGCTCATAAAACACTCACTGTAATCTTGAACCAATTCTTGCGACCTCCAACAGCGTCAGCGCCGCCTGCGCCGCCGCCGCCTCCTCCACTTCCACCTCCACCTCTATTCCCTCTGCCCCCCTGGTTGCCTCCGTCACCTCTTATATCTTTTCCTCCTCTTCGACCGTTACGTCGATTTTGGGAACGCCCGTAAGGATTACTGCACAGGTACAAAAACAATTGTAATCTGGATGCAACACTTGTTATAAACGAATAACGCAAGCCTTTGAACAAGAACTGCAATCTCACAATCTCCGCTGCAATCCCCCATCGTGAACGTCATCCGTCATTGTGACATCACCATCATCGTCCTCAAACCTCGATCTGGGACCAGCCCCCCCGCCTCCACCTCCACCTCCTCCT
This sequence comes from Clarias platycephalus, assembly GCA_030068275.1. NCBI lineage: Eukaryota > Metazoa > Chordata > Actinopteri > Siluriformes > Clariidae > Clarias > Clarias platycephalus. Next base: position 5,268,786 of record JAQQZT010000011.1, read on the forward strand.
CCATGAGGTCTCTGTTTTGACATCTGCTCACTGTAGAGAGGCGCTCTGAAAGGTCCCCTGCCCTTCCTGCGACGCCTGGGTCCAACACGATCGTCATGTTCTGAAAGACAAAAACAAAAATCTCACAACACTGTCATTCCCAGTAACCAGTCTCTGATCGACATCGTTCCTAGATTCAACTGTGCTACTTTAACATCAAGTGAATTTGAGGGGAGAAGACACATCATCCTCTAGGAAAATTAAGAAAGACATGTAGACACTGGGGTCAAGCTCTCTGTTTACAGGTCTTTCTTCATTTTCCCAGAGGATGAAATCTGGATTAGAAAAAGGAAAAGATTATTTACTGAAAGAAAGATGAGGGAGATCAAGGCCAGAAGATGGCAGTAATGCAACATAGTGGGTGCCAACCGCCAGTAAACACCAAGAAGACAAGACGGCAAATGTACAAGTATTAAAATCAAATGTTTTGCACTGGTATCCCATTAACTCCTGGCATTACAATAACAGTTACCACTGTGAGAAAGGCATCACATTTCAAAAGTGAATAAAATATTGCGGAAAAGGTCACCACTAGATAGCCATTAGTCAGTCTGTAGTACAGATTTGCAGACAAAGAAACAACAACTTTCCTGGAACACACTGGACAGACTGGGTAAGAATATTCAGCTGGCAGCCCTTTGCAGTTTTGTACCTTTAATTGCTACATCTCTGGGCTATGATAGTGTCTTATCCAGTTTAAACATCTGCATTAATTAGATTTAACAGTATAACATTTTTTGAAACTTAAAGATGTTCAGTAAAGCTCTAACCAATCATAAATGAGACCAAAGTAAGCATAACACAGAAGGTTGCTCGCTGGTATATACTATTCTGGAATGAGCCCAAAGCTGTCAAGTGTAATGTGAAACACTTCCATATTTTTAGATGCGTTTCAAATAAATTAAACACTGCTGATTGGTCTTAAACTTTGGTGGCCACGGCCTCCGAGTGGTGCAGTGGTGCCCATCATCCCAAGTTCGATTCCCCAGTGATGCTATAACCTCTCGCAGCCGGAGGTCTAGCTGATTGGCTCAGCTCTCTCAGAGGGGAGGGATGAGAGATACCCACATTAATCACGGCTCTACAGCCAATCAGGAGCGTCTGTGAGCTTACGCAAGCGAAAGGAGTGGAGAGCGCTGTCCTCCGAGTGCGTTACGCCGCCGACTGTTGAGTAGAGCTCATGATGAGCAGTTCTAAGCACCTGGCACCAGAAGGTCAGTGGGCACTCATGCACTTAAAGGGGACATACTAATACCATTATAAAATTTTAGAATGGAGGAATTGTGTGTCAAGACATTCAAAAAGCCCCAGATGCTGCTGAAAAAAAGAAGCATCATACTATGGTGTCACTCGATGTGACATCACTGAACATGATCTCTCTCAATATGTTATTATGTTATTAACCATTTTTCAGTTACAGGACAAAGGGAACAGATCAGCCGTGACGATGCCTTAAACTTATGCTGAAAAGTGCTTAACAACTAGAATTACCTAATTCCATACGTGTTATTTAACAGTTTTGAAATCTCCAGTATTGTTCTATAATGTAGAAACTAATTCATTAAAAGTTTAATTTATATATATATATATATATATATATATATATATATATTTGTTTTTTGACAGGCATCTGTACCAGGGATGCCGATATTTATGGAGCTGACTGTATATGATGGTTTATTTGTTCTCAATATCTTCATGTGCAGGTAATGATGGGAGAAAGACACTGAAAGAATCCATTGCAGTGGGATACATGATTGACATACAGTGAGTGATTAACTGTGGGTTTTAATTTTAGACCTTCAATGCATTCATGGATGATCAGTGAGTGTGATCAACTATCATGCAAACATTTAGTTTTAGTTATATAATGTGAGCAGGAGGTCACACCCTCTAAACTGGAACCTGTGAGTAGTGTTAAACAACAGGATACCAGTATAATGATATAAATCAGTAAACAGGGTGGTACCCTTTTGTGGTTAATGTTTGTACAAAGTCAGTGTTTTTTTTTTTCTTCTTTCATCTTTGCCAGATATGAAGCATGTAATTGTAAATTACTTACTCGTGTTATTTGACAGTTTTGACAAAATAAATATTTTTAAAAATATATATGCAGTATTGTTCCAGTAGAAAATAAACCCAAACGTGTCAAAACTTTTGACTGGTATTATACCTAGTGGTGATAGACAAAGACAGATATTTTATTGATCCAGAAGGAAATTTCTAAATATTACATTGAAATTTAAGATGGTCCGGTCAATAAAATGTTCTGCAAGTCGAGGTCTGAAGTCATGTTGAATTCAATTAAAATTTTCTATAGCACTTCAATGATATATGTTAATTTTAAGTAACTACCTTAAACACATGGCTTTGAACATTTCCTTGAAATTCTATGCAATACTGGTCTCTCGGTTTGAGTATTTTACATGCCCTCACCTCAAACAACTGCGGATATGTTTACTCTTAAAAGAAAAAAAGTCTGTTTTATCTTATCGTGGCACTTCATATCACTGTTTTCAATAAACTGGTTGTAAACTTCCTACATCGATGTGTCCATATTTGAATGTTCAGTTTTCATAGTCTACTCCTTTTCTTGGAGTAAGCCATGCTCTGACGCGTTTTCATTTATGCTTCATCCAAACGCTGCCCATACACAATAAACTATTACGCTGATTGATGATGTTGAGTATATTAGTTTTATTAATTATTCTCATTTATCAAAAAAAAAA
>JAQQZT010000011.1:5290204-5312390 GCA_030068275.1 Clarias platycephalus
TGAACACTTGATATCGTATAGCGTTCTTTAAGTGTTTTATAGACTACCTAAATCATGTATTACGTTCTTAAGGAAAACTTATTACCCACAGTGCCAAATGGTCCATGGTGTCAACAGTAACATTTCACTAACAGTTTTTTTTTTTTTTTTTGTTAGTTGTCTTTTTTTTATATCTGTATTTGATATATCTGAAATATATAATAAATTATATAATATATATTTGAAATCTGTATTTGTTTTTTAGCAGTGGTGTTGCATGCGCAAACAGAATACATTACTTTTGACCTTTGACCAGCTGTACCTTTAACGCAATAAAGTAAAACCAATGACCTAAAGCTATAAAAGCAAAGCATAATGTTAACCCTGACCTCAAAGCAGGATTTAAAGTCTATAAAAACAATTTGTAAGTAGAATCTGCAGTTAAAACTTTCATTACAAGTGAAATAAATGCACATAGGAGCAAAGGAGTGTACTTAAAGCAGCGTGTCCATGAACAACAATAAGCGATGGCTAAAAATAAATACATCTGAGGTTTGCATTAACATTACTGTTAAAGGCTACTTAGAGTGTGAGCATCAGGCACAGCTAGAGCGCTGAGGGGAATGAGAAAGCTCAGTGAGGTAACCTGTACAACAAGCGTACAACAGTGACACACGCACTGGTGCACACATTAAATCTGGCGTGATCCGAAAAGTGTTTTCCTCACAGGCGCATCCAGGGCCCGTGTCTCTGCCGTAAGCTTGTGTCCTCCGTAGTTCTCATTTCAAGCTCAGTGTCGTCACTCGTGTTGTTCTCTGGGGCATGTGGAACATTAAGATCTGGTGCAGCAAGACAGGATGCATAAGATTACCAACCTTGGCGTGGCATGCACATGAGCATGTGAATGCAATTTTTATGTTATCTTTTTTTATTTTTTAAACTTACCATTCTCTTCATTTAGTGAAGGTTCACCAAGAAAATTAATCGCACCGAGTGTGTCTAGATCACCTGCAAAAAAAAAAAAGTGATAAAATAATGTGTTTTAAAGTGTTTTTCCAACTTTAGAGCGTCTACTCTAATTTGGCTACAATACATGCACAATCAGGGTCGCAAACTGTACCATAGCCAGCCACTAGAGGGCCTCAGAGACATTTCAGCTTCCCTAATGCAAATACGTATACATTCACTGATTCTGCGGCACTCACCTTTAGTTTGCTCAGCCTCTGCAGGTTGGTCTGAAGGTGCATCCTGGTCCTTTTCATACTTCAGATCTATCAAACATATGCATAAATCTATGAACTGAACAACACTGACTCAGTATAAAAACATTAACCACAGAAGGGGGCCCACCCTGTGTACTGATTTATATCATTATACTGATATCCTGTTATTTATCTGTACTCGCCAGTCCCAGTGTAGAGGGTGTGACTTCCCACTCGCGTAATATAACCAAATTTAAATGTTCGCATGATAGTGGATCACACTGTGTTCCGAGGATCAAACCACGCCCACTGTTCAACCATGAATGCACTGAATGTTTTAACAACAAAACTTGCGTTTAATCAATCGCTCACTGTATTTTGATCATGTATCGCACCGCAATGGAAATACTAGAAGAAGGTACTTGGGGTACTTCAGGTTCTTACTTGGTGCACTAGCGGTGGTGTGCATTCGTCTCCTGGCTTCATCTTTTCTCTTTTGTAGACGTGTTGTGTCTCCCATCATTACCTGCACATGAATAATAAAAATCTGAACAAATAAACCACCATATACAGTCGGATCCAGAAATATTGGCAACCCTGATACAGACACAAAATAATCCATAAACAGTCCCGGTCAAAAAGTTTGGACACACCTAATTCTAATTCAGTGTTTTCTACCTTCTATAACAATCCTGGAGATTTCAAAACCATGAAATAACCCATCTGGAATTAGGAAACTAGGTAATAACAACAACAGTCAACTTTTGACACGAAGGTCAGCTGTTCTGGGAAATGTTCTTGCAAGAACAGCGTTGCCAAATGCGTTTACAAAACCCATCAAGCACCAGGTTGAACCTTGCTCTCATGAATATCTTTCCAGGAAAGCAAGACCAAAACTACGTTACCAAACTTTACCAGCCTCAAAAATCACCAATTACCAAACAGCACCTCAGATTAGAGTTGTTATGAAGGCTTTACAGATACCTTCAGCATTGTTTTTCAATGTAGAAAGAAATAAAAATCAGAAAAGAAAATTTTAATTAGAATGTTTGTCCACACTTTTGACTGGTATTGTGCGTGTAATGTGACTAAGATTTATTGACAACCCTGCTTTGAATGACTTTCCTCTGCTAGTATAACAATGAGTCTTTTACTATAACGCTTAAAGGCAAATAATCAGAGTTTTACAGAATTGCTGAAGATCTGACAAGGTCTCAGGTCCTTTCTTCTAATTCAAGGGAAAAACAATCTTTTACATTCTATGGCTTAACATTTAAATTCTCAATTTGAGTTTAACTTAACTAAACGCAAAACATTTTCAGTCAAATTCAATAAGCCTTGAACACTCTGAGGCAATAACATCTGGATCAGTGGGGTATTTGTAGAAAAGTGTGCATGTTGTACCTTGACTCTAACCTGCTCTGGGGGCCACAAGCCTCCCCAGATAAACTGCAGGTAACTGAAGAGCACAATCACGCTGAGGAACGTGAAGTTACTGGCAACTCCTAGAACTGCAGAGGTTAGTGGGAAATTATACAAGAGGTATCTGTAAACAGAGAGAACAGTGTTATTAGCCAAACTAGTAACATTTAGACATAGTATAATATAACCTGCAAAGACTAATATTATTATTTATTATTTAATATATATATAGTATATATTTAGTAACATTTAGACATAGTATAATATAACCTGCAAAGACTAATATTATTATTTATTATTTAATATATATATTAAATATATAAGGCTACTACTACCACTCAGTCGGGAGGGCCGAATACGATCACGTGTTTCCTCCGAACCACATGATGCCAGCCGACTGCATCTTTTCGAACTGCTCGCTCACGCAACGTTGGGGGCAGCGTAACACACTCGGAGGACAGAGCTATCCGCTCCTTCCGCTTGCGTGAGCTCACAGACGCCCCTGATTGGCTGTAGAGCCGTGATTAATGTGGAAGCATTAAGAAACGCAATGCCATGTGGAAATGTAGTGAAGTAAAAGTACAGACATTTGCTGCACTTTTGAGCAAAAGTAAAAGGTATCTACTAATAAAACTACTACTCAAGTACAGATATGGGAAATGTGTACTCAAGTTCAGTAACGAAGTACATGTACTCAATTACCTCCTACCTGGTCAAGGTAAAAGAGTGATGCTTTAAACAGTAGCTAGATCTGTGAAAGCTGGTAGTGGTACACACCTGATCCCAGTGAAGTGGGCGTGGATCCGGAGCTGGGCAGAGTAGATCTGCACATGCCGAGACTGAATCTCTATTACAGCCCCAATAGTGGGCTGATACTTTAAAGCAAAAGAGAAAACAATAAATAATCATAAGGCTCAACATATTTGACCACTTAAAACAAACAAAATCAAACAGGTTTGGCACATTCTGCCAGCATTAGTTGAATTTATCGATGATAATGTCACACATTATAGCCGCGTCTCTGTATTTCTTAAATTTTTATTATACTCACAGAGTCCGACCTATAGCCTGAGAAGAGTTCCACCTCTATGAGCTGCTTCTGCTCTGACAGACCTGTGAGCAGCACTGGGGAGAACACCAAGGTGCTGAGGGTCTGCAGGAGACTGGAACGATAATGCAGCATGGCCTGATGGGAAAACGCACAGTCGCATTTATAAACATGATTCCAGGGTTTAAATAGCAAGCGTTCATGCAAGACAAGAAGTGTTTAATGGCATGATGTGATTTATATAATAGAAGGACTGTTGTAGGAATTTCTGCATAGTCTGGAATATATGCAGAGTGTTATTTTTCTTATCAGACTCTATTAAGATGCAACTAGTTGATGCAATATGAGGTATGCTTGGTAAAGGAATGATTGCATGTTAAATTAGTATTATATTTATGGTAGAAAGAAATGTGTATGAGTTTATGAGATACATTTTTAAAATTGATTTTCCCTTTATTTCACTTCCGTATATCTTTGCTAATATTATTAGAATTCCGTCAAGGCTTGGAGCCTTTAATGAGATCAAAGTGCTGCATAACGGGATCCTGCTACTATTTTCATAAACCCAGTACCCATTTTGAGACTGAAAAACCCATCAGAAATGCTGCAGTGGTGATCTTTTCAGAGTAATCTACTCACAAATCAAAAAATTTGTGTACACTAAAGTAAAGGGCGCCCTCTTGTGGGCATCATCAGGTTATTATTTTGATTCCTTTATATGTGTATCTCCTTAATTCATGACCCAAATATGCCACATAGTTTAAACACCTGCCACACTGTGTCCTAGTTCACAGAAGAATGAAAACACAGCGGAAAACAAAACACATCAACATGAGCTTAAGTTCTTGACTCACAGAGCGCGTCACGGTGGACATGGTTTTTCCTTCTTTGGTGTAGCAGGACATTTTGACCAAGAACATGCCGAGCTGCTCGTTGACAGGCGATTCCGGCATCTCCAGCTCGAGTGATACCCGATAAGGCTGACCGTACATCAGCACCTACAGCACAGACAGAATTTCTTGACACTGTTTGAACTGAATTGTCTTTCAAGAAATATTTGTGTTCTGGACACAATGTGTGGCATCTACATAATTTCATGCAATGCACTCAGTAAACGTAGGTACGAAGATTATGTTAACATATCATTTCATGATATGAGCAGGAATAATCAGGAAACATGTGAGGATCTTACCTGCTCTTTGCCATTTTTTAGGAGAGAGACATTCGCTACTGGGAAGGAACAGAGAACAGAGCTGGCAGACGCACAATCGCTTCTGAAACAAAATGTATAGATATACTTCACAGATATACTACACTGTATATAAAACAAATATACAGTATATGATATACATTACATGATTAATACATATACACAGTCCCATCCAAAAGTATTGGAACATCAAGCCCAACATTCCTTTTTGATGGAATACAGTATTTGGGTACATTTCTCTGTACCAAAAATTCAGCTTTAATTTCCTGATTCCCCCCCTTAGATGTTTATGTGAGCAATAGTATTGGAACACAGTCAGATACACTTGAAATAATTACTTGACATCACAGAACTGTGAATTATTCTTTTACAATGTCTTTCTGGGTTTGTAGTGCAGTTTCTTTCCGTTGTTGATCGCCTTCCATGCTCTATTTCAGGAGGTGAAACGCATGTTTGATCTGGTTAAGGTCGGGTGATTTACTTGGCCAGTCTAAAAAACCCCACTGATATGAAGGAGCCTCATCATGCAGCAAGACAATGATCTAGAACACACTGGCAAGAAAACAAAGGAGATAATCTCTTAATGAGAAAAACCCCTTTGTTTTCTTGCCAGAGTGGTCTAGATCACTGTCTTGCTGCATGATGAGGCTCCTTCATATCAGATTGTCTACATTTCTCGGTAAACTGGAGGTCCTGAATGAATTCAGCTGCTGAGTTACATCAACAGGAAATATTATCAAGAAAGTTCCAGAAGCAGCCATGCATGCTCAAGCAAATGCCACAACCTTCATTGTCCTGAACCAATGAGCGCATATGTTTTGGATCAAGAGTCGATTTATTAATTCTCCACACTTTGGCCTTTCCATCACCCTGATAAACAAATCTTAATTTCAACATTTCTGGCTCATATCAGTATTTTTTGCAAATTCCCATCTTGCCTTTTGATTCTTAGTGCTGATGAGTTGTTTGCATCTTGTAGTATGTCCATTACAGTTCTTTAAATGAGGGTAGGGTACTGGTGGAGGGTACTCGTGATGTCACTGAGTGATATTTTTAGGGTTTTCGTCACCGCTCTCACAATCTTTCCGACCATCAAATGCGGTTGTTTTCCTTGGTCAACTTGTTTGACGTTTAAGTTTATAGTTTATTTCTTTTTCAGGACTATCAACAAATTGTTGTACCAGCTATGCCCAGTTCTTGTGCAGTGGCTCCCAGCTTCTAAATGGCAGGCCTTTCTACCACAGGCAGCTCTGATGTTCGTCTATCAAAACCTACAGCTCAAACTTAAGATATCATAGCTATTAATTGTTTAAAAACAGTCACATCTGGGCCACAAGAAACACCCGTCAGTCTAGTGTTCCAATATTTTTTATCATTTCAAAAATGAGTGGCTTTAAACAAAATTCCTTAACATAAGGTTGCTGTTATGAATAAAAAAATAATTGCACAACAGCTAATATACAGTATATATTAAAAACCTAAAATAAACAATAAAGCAGGGCAAAACCGGAATTGATATAACCCTCTAGTAGCAAGACACAGTGCAACATCAGTACCTGTAGTGGTAATTCACGGGTGTGGAAAAGCTCACGGTGGGCATGTAGGAGTAGTAGAAGCTGCCATACAAAAAGATTGACACCCAAAGCAGCAGCACTAACACACAGAAGAAGATGGCGGCCCGCAACAGAGTACGCCGAGCCCTCAACAGAGTCACGGCTGCCACGTCCTGGAGCCAGACCAAAACAGGACCCATAATCGAAGCTATCTGATTTAGTCCACAGCCGTCTAATCAGCATTCAGGTCCTCCTGTCTGAATGTCCTAAACTCCCCATACAAACCCAGCCACAAATATCCAGACTTTTTTGCTTTCTTGCTTGTTGTCTTCAGCAGAAAGTCAGCAGTTTAAAATTTTTAATGCAAAATCTAAATGAGGACTCATTTTGAGTGTATGACAGCTAACCGGTGTCTTCTGATTGATGTCATCACAGAGGACCTGAGGAGAGAGAGAAATAAACAAAAAATATTAAGATAAAATACCCAACACCAAAAAAAAATACTATCTACAGAAATACTATCTACAAGGCAGGGATACATTTGTCCTGAATTGGGTCAGGGGTCAGGGGAGGTTCAGTGGTTAAGGACTACAGTTCAGAAGGTCCCAGGTTCAAATTCCATGACCACCAAGTTGTCCCTGTTGGGCCCTTGAGGAAGGCCCTGACATCAAGAGTAAGGTAAGCTTACTTCTTTCAGAACAAGAGAGATCAGTCTGAACTTGCCACTTAAATCCCAATGGAAAACAGGTTCAACCACTCTTTTCAGTTAGACCTGCTTGGACCAGGTGAATATAAACAAGCTCAGAATCAAACATGGTACATTGGGGCTGTAAGGTTGCAAAGTTCAACTCCCTGCATTACCTGGTCAGCATTTAGGAACATGTCATAATACTCTAGCTCGAATTCATTCATTCTTCTTCTGTACCGCTTATCCTATACAGGAGATGGAGCATATCTAAGAAGACTTTTTAAGACAAGGCAGGGTACACCCTGGACAAAGTGCCAATCCATTGCAGGGAAGACACACACACACACCCTATGGGCAATTTGGGGACATAAATTATCCTACTCTGCATGTCTTTCAAACTTCAATCTTTATTTATATAGCACCTAACAACTACCAAGTAGAACCTAGGTGCTGAACAAAGTGCAAAATGCAATGTGCAAAAGAATTTTAAATTAACATAAAATTTATAAAATATACTGTAGTCGTATCATAAGGAGAGAGAAAAATAAAAACACTACAGTTGATTTAAACATAAAAAGCAGGAGACTTTGGTGAATAAATATGTCGTCAGTTTAGCCTTGAAGCTAGAGAATTCCCTTTCAGAAGTAAGAGATGCCACTGAGAAAGCACAGTCTTGCAAGTCTTTGCATCAGGAAACCAGATTACCACACACACACACACACCCGAGGCAGTCAAACCGTCCTCCAACATGCTTATTAGCTATATGAACTATTAAATTTAAGGCTATGTATAATATAAAATGTAATTATCCTTAAGTTAATAATACAGCATCACAGTGGTGGGTTCGATTCCCGCCTGGGTTTTGTCTGTGCATGGAGTATAAATGTTCTAACCTATGCTTATTCGGTTTTCTACGGGTACTCTGATATCCTCACATGGTCCAAAGACATGCAGACAAGGCTGATTGGCGTTCCCAAATTACCCATAGTGTGTATGTGTGCTCTGTAAAGGATTGGCAACCTGTCCAGTGTGTACCCCCACCCCGTACCCTAAGTCTCCTGGGATAGGATCCAGGCCACAATGACCCTGTATCAGGATAAGCGTTATAGATGGCGAACGGATGAATTAATAATTTTGTAATTTGTCGCAGTTTCCATAGTGTAGTGATTATCACGTTCGCCTCACAAGTGAAACATCCCCGGTTCGAAACCAGGGGAAAACAAACAATCACTTTGAAGGGCAGTGGTGACTCAAATGGTTAATAATCTGGATTATTGATTCGAAGGTTGGGAGGTCAAGCCCCTGCACCACCAAGCTGTTGAGTCCTTGAGTCAGGCCCTTAACCCCATCTGCTCCAGAGATGTACATGGGATAAGTAATTGAACATTATTATTGCCATTATTATTAATTCCTAAATGAGTGAGGATGCGAAGCAGAAAGTGTCAGTGTGTACCTACAGTGTGCTCATGTGTGTATGAGAACCTGACAGGTGTGTAATCTCAATAAACACTGACAGTTAAAACACTGATGGAGGCCAACATGGGCGGGTACACAGCGTTCTCCTCATGAGATAAATCAAACAACACCACCAATTTTACCACAAAATATTAAACATTAATTACACCCATTGAACTACATTTTTAATATAAGGTTTCACACCATCATCTGGATGGGAACTAGCTAACGTTTCTGGGATTCTCGTTAGCTACCTAGCTTCTTCACGAATGCTAATTAATGAATGAATAAATAAATTATTTATCCGAAACACGACAGGGAACGAATGTGAGTAAAAAATACAGTCATACATACCCTGTGTAACACTTAACATCACCCAGCGCCGAAGAGGAAGAGATAGTGATGGATAACAAAACTGCTAGCATTGCGGCTAACCTTCACATACGGAAAGTGTGGAGGGACAAAAAGCACAGGCGCGCGCCGTATTTCAGCTACCACTGACATGATAGTGACAGGAAAAGCACAGGATAAGAGAAAAAGATTGAACTGAAAAAGAAAACTAGCTAATAAATAAGTTAATTAATACCCTGTGATCCAGTTTATTACCGCACATACTGATCAGACATAACATTATGACCATCCGCCTAATATTGAGTAAGTTCGCCCCGTGCCACCATAACAGTGATGCACTGTGTGTTCTGACACCTTTCTATAACAACCAGCATTAATCTTTTCCTCAATTTGAGCTACAGTAGCGCTTGCATTGGATCTGACTACACGGGCCAGCTTTTACTCCCCATTTGCATCAGTGAGCCTTGGCCACCCATGACCCTGTCGCTGGTTCACCAGTTTTCCTTTCTTATATCACTTTTCGTACCCAGGTCCTGACCACTACAGAACAGAAACATCCCACAAGCCCTGCTGTTGCGGAGTTGCTCTGACCCAGTCGTCTAGCCATCACAATTTGGCACAGGATTTCTCACAGTAGCTACATTTTCAATATCTCATTACAGTGGTGGCTGGAAGTGGGTGGGATATATTAGGCAGCAAGTGAACCTTTTTTCCTGAAGTTGATGTTTTAGAAGGAGAAAAAATGGGCAAGCATAAAGATTTGAGTGACTCTGACAAGGGCCAGATTGTGATATCTAGACGACTGGGTCAGAGCAACTCCAAAACTACAGCTCTTGTGGGATGTTCCCAGGCTGCAGTGGTCAGGACCTACAAAAAGTAATCCAAGGAAGGAAAACCGGTGAACTGGTGACAGGGTCATGGGTGGCCAAGGCTCACTGATGCACATGGATGGCAAAGGTTGGTCCATGTAGTCCAATCCATATTTTAATTGAGAATCGAATGTTATTTTTTTTTATTTACAGCACCTTATTATTTATCATTTTGTTTGTATCTTTGCATATGTGGCATTTGATTTGCTAGCTGTATTCCCTTCTATTGAGAGCAACTAACAAGTTGTTATCTGCCCTGGTTTAGGAGGGAGGAGGTTTAACTCTGTGTAAGAGGGCGGAAGTAATGTGGAACAAAGAGAGAAACTGAAACTGAATTGTGTGAATGTGGAAAGTTGGTTGTGTACTGTACTCAAGTTGGAATGGTTTACTCTTGACTTTTATTTGGTGGTGGGTAAAATCCCAAATCCAATCTGGTTGTGTTTTTGTCTCTGGAGTAGTCCACCATCAGATCAATCCGATCTCTTCGAGAATTATAATTTTTTTGTAAATCTGTTTCAATCTGAACAGAAGGTAACAAATATAATAATGGCAAAAATTTTTAGTGCATATATTTTATCATACAACTGTTGGGGTCTGTTTGCTTCTTGTATGTCTGTGCATGTCTTTTCCGTTTACATATCTGCTACACTTCATTCATATTCTATTTATTTTAATGTAGTTTAATCATTTGTTAAAACTCTCTAAATCATTTTTCAATGCTTGACATACTGTGTAAATTAAATGAAAATGTATATGGGTATGCTAATAAAGAATCTTCCCAAAACTAATACAGAATTTCTCATAATTTCATTTATATTTCCTATAAACCAGTAAAGTATTAAAAAATAAATGAAAATAAACTTTTTTTTATTTATTTGTTTGAAATATAGCGTTTTGTTTCTTTTCATGTGATAATGTATTAATAATTTAATTTGATATATTGTTTTCAGGCGGCACGATGGTGTAATGGTTAGCACTGTCGCCTTGCACCTCCAGGGTCCGGGTTCAATTCCTGGACAGGTTCGATTCCTGATTCATGGAGATTACATGTTCTCCCCGTGCTTGGTGGGTTTCCTCCCACAATCCAAAGACAGGCAGAGTAGTCTAATCAGCATTCACAAATTGCCCGCAGTGTGTGAATGAGTGTGTGTATGTGTGTGTGCCCTGCGATGGATTGGCACCCTGTCCAGGGTGAACCCCGCCTTGTGCCCCAAGTCTCCTGGGATAGGCTCCAGGCTCCCCGCGATAGTGAATACAGGATAAAGCGGTATAGACAATAAGTGAGTGAGTGAGTGAGAGTGACAGTGTATTGTTACATGCTTTTATTGATATTATATTTCAGACATGCTTTCATGGAGATTTTCCTTGTCACTCTCGTTCTAGCTTGCTCAGTAGAAATCTAAATATGAATCTAGTTCTGGATTTCTGTAAAGCTGCTTTGTGACAGTTTCTGTTGTTAAAAATGGAATAAAAATACTTTTTTTTTTAAATAAAATAAAATACTTAATTGAGTCATACTCAGTGGAGAAAAATACATTTTGCATGTATGAATAAGGTGGAGAAACAATGATTATAAAATAGACAAACTTGACCTAATGAAACATATAAGAAGGTTTTATATAAAAGAAATATATACAAATATCAGCATTTATATTTATTTTACAATTGCTTTTATCTAGGTTTAACAATTGATATCAATTAACCTATCAATTCATTACTATAAATTGACAAATAAAACAAAAGTATAGCCGGGGTTAATACAAGATTTCATATATCAACTTTAGAACTGTAAACCTTCTAAAATATATATATATTTTTAAATATCCACAGTATATTAATACAATTGGAATATAATTCATTAATAATTATTAATATATTAAAAAAAATTTTTTTTAAATGAAATTAAACAATATTTCGAATAGCAAAACTGGAAGTAAAAGTGTGTGCTGGATAAAATCTATGAAGAATCTGTCTACTTTAGGTTTCAGTTACTATATTTAATATTTAACTACAATATTTATTTGTTTTCCTTTTTTAAATGGAGGAATTAATTGTCAAAGAAGTCAAAGGAAGTCAAAGTCAAAGAAAAAAAGCTATGTATTATTTACTGCGAATTATATATGATGATAAAAATATGAAGAAGTTGTTAATAAATTCTAAATAATTTGCTAATCTTTGTTAATAATATGCATTAATGAGTCCTTTTGCTGTTATAGTTCATAAAGCTATAACATTCTCTGTACAAGCCGTGAATTATAGTGCAGCTTGTCATTTTGCTGTGAGCTTGGAGGCATTTCCACTTACACAGTCTCAGCATAAAGTAGTGTTCATAAATGTAACATGAGCTGGAATGGATGATGGGAGGGAGGAGAATAGGCAGGGATGTTAATGTGACCATATGGAGATGGAGCGAGCTGTAGTATCTGTATCTGAGTGGGAGAGACCACTGAGGCAAAATGGAGCTACAGATTCACACAAAGAGGCTGAGACTGCAGCAGTTCCCATGGTAACGGCAACCACGAGATGTTGGATTAACTGGCGCACAGAAATACACACACCAAACACTGGCGCTCTTAAAGCACTTTGGTTTCATGCCAAATATAACATGCCTATTTTTTTATACAGGTTTGTCTTCGTTCTGTGTGTTCATCCAAACACACATCTCCTCCCCCTCGTTCTACCTAATTGGAGCAGAAATGGTACAGACCATCCTGCAGAATAGTAAAGCCCCCCCAGGCTCTTACTGGCTTGTTCCACTCACTGCAGAGGGGCGTTTTTTTTATGCATCTATCAGGAGCAGCTTGGTGCTCAGTGTAGCAGAATTGCAGTGCACTTGACTGGACAGGACCGGGAAGCATCCATACTGTCAGTGAGGGTGGGGTCCGGCTGCACAGAGAGGCAAAACACACACGGAGGGAAAAAGGAATAAGCAGAGAAGAGGAGGGCAAGCACCAGAAGAGGAACACAACAAGGGTAGGATAGAGGAAAAAAATCTGGAAATGGGGAAAAATAAGAAGGCCTTACACTGGGGGAAACACACCTCAAGTGATCTTTTTTTCCCTCCATTTCTGCCTCCATCTCTCATCCACGCTTATTGTGGTCTGCATCTGCTTCTGAAATCAGAAAGATGCTCACTATTTTCATACTACAATATGCTTTTAATGTAATGTTTGATGTTGGGTTCGGTTCGGTTTACACTCAGGTAATTTATTAAATCAGATTTGGAATTGGAATCAGTTGATGATGGACGACCGGCCGTTTTTGCTGTGTACTCGTCTGGCCCAGTTCCTAACCTGATGCCAGTCTGTAATATATGGACTGGAAAGAAAGCTGTTGATTGTATTTGTTGGGAGGTTACTGAAAAATATCCTGCAGAAATATGATGATGTAATTGTTTATTAGTCTATAAACATTATAAAGCCAGCATTCTGATGGTGATTAACGAAAATATTATATGCCCGATTAGCTTCCTGAATAAAAAAAACAGTGGAAATTATTTTAGCTGTAAATATAAAATATAAATATAAATAATTGCTAATTAAAAAATTAGCTCTGAATGTATGATTTATGGTGATCGGAATAAATTTAGCTGTTTTCCACTATCCTGTGATCTTCTGTGTTCAGATTGTCATTTCTCAAGGTGAGGTTTAGGTTTTCCAGGGCAGGCTGGCAGTTTTAGAAAGGAAGCAGTAATTGATGCCGGAGGGGTTGAGTCTCTTGAGTAAAGGACAAGTGAAAAAAGACATGAGAGATGTACTGTCGTGAAGCTTTATGAGATGCTGGCCTTCCATTTGCATCCACACATTAACACTGGGTATAATAATTAATGAAGCAATAGGGATTCGCTGAAGCGTGTCCCTGTGGCAATTAAGATTCACACAAGTCATGTATAACAGTTATTCTTATTCTTATTAGTTAATGCTTGGTTATTCGTCTTATACCAACGCTGTTTTTTCCGTGTATACGGCAGGATGAAAGGTGACACCCCTGTGAACAGCACCATGAGTGTCGGCCAGGCAAGGAAGCTGGTGGAACAGCTGAAGATCGAAGCGAGTTTCTGTCGGATCAAGGTGAGAGAAGGGGATTGTTTTTGAACCTGTTCTCCACTCAGACATGCAGACTATTTAGGACTTACAAATTTGGAATTAGGTTAATAAGTATGGCCTAATTCTAACATCCCTTCTGACTAAGCAGGTCACAGTCATTTTTAAAGTAAGAACCCCAAAAATGTGCATGAATCTAAACAACAGTTTAAATCTCAATTTGTTCGTTTCGGAGTTATAAGGCATGGGGTGTTTCCTCTCATAGTGGACAGCATTTAAATTACACAACCACAGACAGGAGGTCAGATTCAAAGCCAAACCCTAGAACGTGCTAACCACTAAGTCAACATGCTGCCCCAGTGTGAGATAAAACTTTTATGTTTAAAGGAATAACCTTAATATTTTTTACTGATATTATATTTCTAATAGCAACTGCCAAGTCTTTATAAAAATCTAATTTACTCTATGACTCCACAATTGTACTGTATTTTGTTCAGGAAGTGACCTGGAAATAGATTGAAGTCCTCCATTTATATTCTTAGGAATTCCAATTCTTAGGAATTCTTAAGGAATTCTTAGAAATCATGGAGAGAGGAGATGCAAGATATTTAGAGCAAGGATTCACAGGTTTTCCTTTTTGTTGTTTTTTTGTTTGTTTTTTTTGCATGTAGCAAATACAATAAATGAATTAATAAAATAAAAGAACCGCATATATAAAATTAATTAATCCATTCAAGTTCAATAACTTTATCTTCTTGAGGGTCATTGCAATCCCAGAGACTATTGAAATGTCACAAACAAATGAACACAAAATACAAAAGAAACTCAATTAATATGTCAATATATATATATTTTTTTTTTTGCAATAAAAAAGTCAAATGAGGATTAGAATCTTATTAACTGTGTAATAATGTTTTCATTAAAGATAATGTAGAGTGTTCTGTATATTCAGAGCTGGGAAACATCAGTGAGTAAACTTTAAAGTGACACTTCAGTCATTAATCACATGATCATCTGTTTCATTTCGTATGCACACCTGGCAGATTAAAGGTAACACCCGCTAGATGGAAAGTATTGTTCTGATAGAAACCTCACTGTCCATCAGGTTTCCATGTACTGTGCTTGTAGAGTGTAAAATTTTCTGCCATGGTTATTTCTAGTTATGTCACTACATATAAATGATAAGCACATGTGCTTCTGTTTAAAACATTCTTCTGTCATTGTGATTGTTGTAATGAGCTGTGTTTCAAATGGAAAAGCATGCTCAAACGTATTTAGGTGACTTGTTTGATTTAGATTCGTAAGCAAGTCAGATTTTCAGTAAGTTAGTATTCTCCATGTGCGGGATTTATTATTTTATTTTGATACTATAAAAATAAATCAGTTAGTGTTAATACTAAAAGATAAAGAAGTATGTTTGGGCACAGCTTTAGTCTATTCGCTCTCTTGATTCGGTGAATTAAATTATTATACCATAGCTGTAAGGCAGAGACACTGAAATGAGGGGGGAAAAATTAGGGAGTATTCAAGGAAGATGTATTTACCGTATCCACATGTACGACTCTTGAGTATTCCTTTGGATCTTTAAAGGGGTTCAATGCGGAAGCCTTCATGTGGAAAAGCTGAGCACAAGTCAGGGGACACCCCAGATGGGGTGCCAGTCCATTACAGGACACAAGCACACACATGGTTTTGGACCGTGAGGGGAAACCAGGGTTATGGATATAAAATCCCCTGGGGAGAGCATTTAAATTACACAACCACAGACAAGAGGTGAGATTCAAGCCCAAACCCTGCATGTACAAGGCGAAACTGCTAACATCTAAGCCAACATGCTGTCCCAGTGTGAGACAGAAGATCTTGATAGAATTTTTATGTTTAAAGGAAATAATTCCTTATTATTTATTACTGATATTATATTCTTAATAGCAACAGCCAAGTCTTTATAAATCTGCTTAAAATGTCATTGCTAACCTATAATAATGAATTATGTAAAAATAATTATAGTAACAAGGAAGCAAGCACTGGACCAGACATTTGGTCCCACCACTGATGTGTTTTCATTCCAAATTTTCTTCCTATTTTGGGTCAGTAACCCTACTGACCTTCTTCAGAGACTTGAGTTCAATGGGTCAAGTATTTTAGCTATTTAGGCTTGTTCTTCTGGAAAAATGTCTCCTTTTCACACTTAGCAAGTAAAAATATCTTGAATATATCTACAATATTTTAAAATAAGAATACAACAAATCAAATCTAAGATTGTCAAGCTTATTTCTTGGCAAATTATACTAAATTGTTGAACAATTCTTGATCTATTGGCAGATAATTTAGCTATTTTTAGGAACTTATTTCTAGAAAGCAATTATCTGCCAATAGAAAAAGTTTTTTTTTTCTTAAAACTTTAGTAAACTTTTACTAAAAATAAACTTAATCTTATATTTGGCTTGTTGTAGTCTTAATTTGGTGGCACGGCGGCTTAGTGTTTAGAAGGTCGTGGGTTCGATTCCCGTGTGGGGTCTTTGTGCATGGAATTGGCAGGTTCTCCCCATGCTTGGCGGGTTTCCTCCCTCAGTCTAAAAACATGCAGATTAGGTCGATTGGGGTTTCCAAATTGCCTGTAGTGTGTGTGAATGTGGACTAAAGGTACTACCATAGTTGTAGAAATTGGAATAAATATCAACTATCCAAAGCACTTTTAAAGAACCCAAAGTGTGTACAGGATCCTAGAGCAGCGTTTTCCAGTCATCAGGACCCCTTTTAGTTTTGTCTCAGCTCACAAAACAGCGTAAGACAAAACCAGAATTAGAACACTGAAAATAAACACTGGTTTGGAAAACATTGTACTAGAGATAAAGAAACAAGTTAAATCCATCGCTGTTCAACGGCTCTTCTCCTGTTCCCTCAGGTATCCAAGGCAGCCGCGGACCTGATGGCGTACTGCGATGCTCACGCCTGCGAGGACCCTCTCATCACCCCCGTGCCCACCTCAGAGAACCCCTTCAGGGAGAAGAAGTTCTTCTGTGCTCTCCTCTGAACACCAAATCAGCAAGAAATCTCAAATTAGCCTCATTTAGATGATTGATTTGTGTATGCTCATTTTACACACACACAAACATACATATACACACACACACAAACCATCCAAATTTCTGGTTCTGGAATATGATCATTTGACAGTGGTCAAGGCTAAACATCCATAACATGTGAGGACATTTTGTGCTAAGCTGTTTTTTCGTGTTCTGTGAGAGACTCTGAGTCTCGATTTTATTAGGCAGGTGTGCTTTAGGTAGAAAGTAATGACTCAAATATAACTGTACTAAATGGTGTACCTGGTGAACACACACACATTCCACACTCACATATGCAAGCACATGATTTTTCTAAACTAGGAAAAAGAAACAGGATTTGCGGTCGGATGTTTTCTTATTTAAACTGTTTCAATAACTACATATTTAAGTGACATGTATTTTGTGTTTATCCCCCAGACGGTATACAATCATGATTTATAAATTCTCTCTTTTGAATTTTTTTATTATTTTGTTTTTATTTTATGGCTCTGCATGCGTGTAGATTTTGTTAAAGAGTAAAATTTTTATTATAATAATTACTATTATTATTATTTAATTGCTACAAATATGCCCAATTGGTATGTATTGACAAACAATAATTCGAATTAAAAATCATCTGATATATGTATAAACGCTAAGAGATTTTAAAAATCGAAACGGCTATCAGTGATCACACATAGAATGGATTTGGAATAGCACTGTTCAAGCGCCAACTGTAAATTAAAAAGTATATACAATACAAAAATAAAAAAAACCTTGTGATCCAATCTGGGTTTTTGCAAAAATACTACAGACAAAATTAAATGAAAAATAAAAATATCACCAAGACAGTTTGTGTTCTTGTAAATCTTGTCATGCTTATTTAAGATGATTATGACCTATGGAAATGTTTCATACTTTATAAACCAGTTATAACACATGCATCACACAGACCAAAGGTTTCTTCGTTTTAAACTAATCCTATGAGGCTAATGTATATAACGACTGATTAAATTTTATTGCCACATAAAGTTGCTGAGCCTAATTTTGACCAACTAAAGCCCCAGAGACTTGTACTGTATAGTGGACACTATGCATGATGGGTGCATCACTTCATGTGCTTCCCTTCTTACCCTGATGCTTCCATCGCTCTAGAATTGGCTCAATCTGGACACATGAAACCACATGACCTTCTTTCCATTGCTCCAAAGTCTAATCTTTATGCTTCCTCACAAAGTGTGGGTGTGAATGACACATTAATTTATGATTATTTCAGTTATGTTTCATTATGTCCAATCACTTTATGTCCCTTAAATTCATGAAGTTCTATCATGTGGTCATAAATAGATGAACATGGCCAGCAACAACACTCAGGTAGGCTGTGGCATTTAAACGATGCTCACTTGGCCCAAATAGCCCCAAAGTGTGTCAAGAAAATCTCCCCCACACCATTACATCATCAACTTCACCATCACCAGCCTGAACCGTTGATATCAGTCAGGATGGATTGATGCCGTCATGTCGTTTAAATCAAATTCTGACCCTACCATCCGACTGTTAAAGCAAAAGTTAAACCAGGCAACATTTTTGTGCAATTTTGGTGAACCCATGCAAATTGCAGCCCCGGGACTTGTCCTTAGCTGTCGGGAGTGGCACCTGGTGTGGTCTTCTGAAAGTCACTTCAACTTTCGATGTGTTGCAAGTTCAGGGATGCTCTTATGCATATTTCAATTGTAACAAGAAATTTTTTGAGTTACTGTTGCCTTTCAATCAGCTCCATCCAGTCTGGCTATTCTCCTTTGACCCACGGCATCAACAAAGCATTTTGCCCAGAGAACTCCCACTCATTGGATATTTTTTTTTTTTTTTTTTTTATAGACCGTTCTTAGTAAATTCTAGAGATGATCATGTGTGAAAATCCAAGTAAATCAGCAGGTTCGGAAATGCTCAGACTAAAACTTTATCTTGATCATGTCTACATGCTTAAATGCATTGAATTGCTGCGACTGGCTGATTAGATAGTTTAATTAACAAGCAGTTAAACGGTGTAACTGAAATTAATCATCTCTAGTGACTAGTGAGTATTTATGACTGTATTGTTTGTACATATTTGTGTTACACACCATAATCTACTTCAGTGGTTCATAGTATCATTTTATTTAAATAGAAAAATTAATAACAGAACAAAAATTATATTCCATCCACTTTCACAGTAAATGCTTGCCAGTGTTTTTATATTTTAACAATGTTTTTACACTTACTTTTAAGAAGTAAAATATGCTTAAGTGTAAAATATGCTTAAGTGTAAACATCATACTTATGCTTGAGTGTAAAACATTTTAAACATGTCAGATAATTAGATTCTTCATTTTTTACTTTTCTTTATTAAGGTATTTCTGTTTGTACTAAAAATCACTGGGACATAAAAACGTAACAGGCGTTCAGTTGAACCACATTTATTTTGAACATTCTCTTAAAACATCTTTGAGTTAATGACTAGACAACTGTAGCGACTTTCAATTAAAACATGTATGGAAACAAAACTGAAACTTCAACACCATGTCGGGATGTGGTTGGAAAACAATGTGCGTTCTGTAAAGAAAACCATCAGGAGGTTGCAGGTTTAACTAGCACGAGATGATGAGCACCCGGAGTACTGAATCGAAACGGCTACAAACAGGTCTGGTTTCATTGATAAAGTATAAAACAATAAAATGTTTGCAAAAATAATCTGTCTGGTTTTGGTACAGTCCAATAAAAACCACACAGTCAGCATAAGACACCAAAGTGTCTTGGGTCTGGAAATCCTACTCTGGTGCTAAAGCCGTGCTTGCTAACTAGTGATGTATCTTTTTGAAAGAGAAACCCATGTCTAAAAATGAACAAAACAAATACAACAGCAGCAAAAGAACAACAGCCCAATTACAGGAAGGAGTCACACCATTCTCTAAGGCAGCCGTAACAGTCGCCCTGCTGTTTGGAGTTCGCCCCGCAGGTGTCTTTTAACCACTCCCGGAACAGCTCTTCATCCTTCTTCAGAACCAGGAACTGTCCGAGAACAACGTACGCCTGTGAGGAGAACGGAAAGCAGCATTGGGAGAACAAAGCATAATTAATTCTCTTCCACTCACATCCTCTTAATACATGCTCTAATATATCCACAAACTAGACACTCTCTCACAGTGGATTACAGCAAAACGTCTGTGGAAATAAATCCATATGTCCTGACATCAGGTTTGGCCTGCCCTCATAACAGGGTGCTGCAAGTCTCTCTGGGGTAATGGTGTTATTACATTTTTATTTAACCACAAAGACATCAAAATCTATAATCTGACTAGACAGTAGAGCAGTAGTGTTGCCCACAACATCAAAGATGCCCTCATTGTGTTTCTCCAGTAACAACTTTTTGGCAGGGACTCTAAAGACACAGACACTTTATTTAATCCAAGATGTGTTTTTAACAAACATTAAAAAAAAAAAGTATAATCTATGATACGGTGAAACTTTCGGGAAGGAAAAGTTTTATGGATAAAATCTACAGTGTGAAAGCTTGGTAAATGTCAGATTGGTTCAAATCAGTCTAATTCTATAAAAATTATATAAAATGTCCAGAACTATGTGTGTACGCAATGATGCTGATTCTTATGTATATATTTAATAGAGTTATGAATCACTGGTTGACTGTTGATTTGATTGTGATTTTCGATTTGATTCAATAGCACTAAAGTTATCAATGTTCTGCTGCACACTCGAGTAGGCAGCAGTAATGCTCCAACCAGCCATAAACTCAAAAGAAGACGACACCATACTCTTGTAAAATGCAGGTATTTTTTTAAGCTACAGTATTTAAGAAATCAATCAAGTTTATGTAAATACATTTCACAAGTGTATAGTGAGTCAATTCTGAATCAAAAACTGAATGAAGCATGCTATTAACAGAAAAAATACAATAAAATTATGGGTTAAATTGTATAATCCATTAAATTGTACAACTCTAGTACTAACATAACACATGCTATTGTTGTACATTATCACGTATAGTATATGCATAACTACAGTTATTACACTACATAAAGAACGCAACCTGAAATATTTTAGAAAAGATTAAAGGACAAGTTTGCTCACTTTGTCGAATCCTTTCTCCTCCAGTCTCCTTCCGAGAGCTTCTCCGATTCCAGCGAGTGCCATCACCGGCTTCTCACCCATGGGCTCCGCCACAAAGTCCTTATGTTTCTGTGATGTCGACGACATTGCTGGTGTAGCTGCGTTCCCACTTTCTTAAAATATCACACTGAAAAGAAAGGAGGGGAAAATTACTGAACTGCATAGTACATTTGTTTCTTGTCCTTAATCAGTGAACTTAACATGTGGACAATTTGATCTTTGATAACTTTGCATATTTCCTTGTATATGACTATATGGACAATGGACTTGAAATGAATGCAAGGACTCTAGTAGATCGGTCATACTGTGTTCTCAGTTCAGTGTATTTAACATGCCCTCACCTCTGACCGCTCCGGATATGTTTGCTCAAACGACCCGTGTTTTATCTCATAATGGCGCTTCACATTACTGCTTGTTATTAGTGCCACGATTTCTGAACATATGAGTCAGAATAATTTTAAACTTCCCACAGGAAGAATAAATGTATTTTGATCTGTCCAATTATTTTTGAAGGTTCAGTTCTCAGTCTACTTCCCCTTTCTTGTAGTAAGCCATGCTGTGTCGCACTATTGTTTCCGTTTCTTCTGCGTACTGCGACTATAGATAGTAAACAATCACGTTGATTGGCTCTGTTGAGTGATGCATATATCCACACCCACCACGAGGGGAAAAGCGCTAGATTACATGTATATTAAGTATTCTCATTTATCAGAATAGTATCAGAGTCCGGATAGAACTGTCACTCGGTCCCAAGACTCTCTAAGTTTCTGGCAATATTATCTGTAATAAATCGAAGCCTTTTACGATTAATAAACCGTACATGTACATAGGACTGTGCAATTAATTGAATTTCGATTGCGATTTCGGGTCTCAACGATCACAAAAATGGTGTAATCGAAAAAAACAATTATTCACTTTTTAAAAAAAGTTATTTTGACCTGTGTTCTGACGCGCACGCGCATCCGCACTTTCGCCCTTCCGGAAGCCCGAACTCTCACCCTCTATACGGTCAGTGAAGAAGTTGTGTATGTGGTATCTGATCACATTTAAAAATCAGCACGAGTGAAGATGGCAGAAGAAGAGCAGCCACAGAAGTCTTTGGTCAACAAAAGAGGTAGAAGCGATAGTTTGGATTCGAAGAAGCGGACGTGGATC
>JAQQZT010000011.1:5312490-5337510 GCA_030068275.1 Clarias platycephalus
TTCCAAAGTCAATGAGTAATCGTGTAAAATAATCGTGATTTCAATCATGACCAAAATAATCGTGATTATGATTTTTTTCCATAATCGAGCAGCCCTACATGTACATATTGTGTGTTTTTTTTTAAAAATGCGATTAAATTGTGCAGCACGGAAAAACAATTCTCGTCTTTTCTAATAGATATAATCTTTTAAAAATTCGTTACATTTTTAAGATTGTCTTGATCGTCACGGTAGACGTAGATATGATCTCGGCCTGATGAATGTTTTTCGCCATGAGGTTTACCAGTGGCTCTTCCCGAGTGCAGTGCAGATCTATGGTTTCATTCACTTGTCATATGCGCCATCGCTGCAGACGCTCTGTCGTCTGAACTGGGGTTTCAGTAGCTATGAGCTCAGCCTGACGTACCCATTTTCGCCCCAAGGTTTACCCAGAGCTCCGGCTGTCTGCTGATCCTGATGGCTGTGTGCGCTACCATTACCTGCGAATGGAGTGTGTGATCAACTCACTTCTGCTCCTCACACTGCTCCAATGTAACGCCCGTCACATGCTCACAGTTTGACAAAAATGGTTGATGATGCTCTACATTATAATTGACTGACATGCCCACAGTATGAATTAAAAGCTGATAATCCCATTCGGCTCGGATGGTCTGGTACCCTCAACATTAGCAACCAAATGACCAACAAAAACAACATGTATAGAAGACAAAAAGCAAATAGCTTTACATTCTTAAAACATTCATGTTTTGGCATTTAATGCATGTTTATGTAATAGGGACTAAAGATATACAGAATCTTCTATTAAATCTGTCTCTATTATAACGATCCCTTGTCACGTGACTACAAGCGCCATTCGACAACCTTCGGAAATGCTCGTGAAACATTGGCATTTTGAAAAGATTTCCAGTTTAACGAACTTATTTTGGGCACCTATTCACGTACACACCGTTTTCACTAAATACACATTTTAATCACGATTTAGAATTATTCTACCATTAAATTATAATTTGTGGTTAATATATACACGAAATAAATCTTTAACGAAAGCGAAACCTAATGAGAAACATGAAAGCTAACTAACTTGGTAGCTAATGATCAAGCTAACCCAGTGAGTGATATAACAGTTTTAAACGCTAAATATAAACCTGAAATATAACGTAGTAAATAATAAGGTAGAACTTAACATGCACTAGAGTATAATATTAATAGACTTGTGTTTAATACAGCAGTCAGTTTCGATACAGCGAGCGCCATGTTAACGCTAACTGTATTAGCACACCTGCAGAGTAAGAGTCTACATCACCAGCTCAGATTTATAACCTTGTAAAGTAATTATTCACCTTGTTCGAGGAATTAGACAAATTTTAAAACTATATTGTCTTCATTGTTTCAATTCTTTAAATAAAAGAAAGAAAAAAAAAGGAAATAAATGTGTTAATCACCTAGCGAATGAAAGTTGTCACCGTTGTAGCCCGAGCTGAAGCTAGCTGGCGTTCAAAACTAAATTTCCTGATCCCGCCTTTAACAAGCATCTACATCCGTTTCTGGTCCTGAATATCCGGCTTGTCTTCGGATCGTTTGCCCTCTGGTGGCCAGCGGCAGAATTTCACTATGGTAAGTTCAATAGAAGCTTGCATCAGCTCACCTTGGACGCACCTTCTTCTCCTTTTTCAGTGATTTTACCATAGTGAAATTTTTATTTTATTATTATTTTCAGCATTTCAATATTAATACTAAAGCGATGCAAACTATGAAAGAACACGTATGAAATTATGTAGTAAACAAAAAAAGTCTTAAACAACACAAAATACCGCTTATCATGTCTACAGGGTCGTGGGAGGCCTGGAGCCTATCCCAGGAAACTTAGGGCATGAGGGTCAGGTACACCCTGGACAAGGTGCTAATCCATCACACACTCTCACACACACTACGGGCAATTCGGAACTACCAGTTAAACTATTCTGCATGACTCTGGACTGTAGAAGGAAATCAAAGTACCCAGAGAAAATCAAGCACGGGGAGAACTTGCAAACTCCAGACACGAGACAGGAATCGAATCCTCGACCCTGGAGGCACAAGGCCACATTGCTAACCACTACCCCACCGTGCCACCCACATCCCAGAATAGGTTCTATATTTTAGATTTTTCTTGTTCTTCTTTGTTGTTAATGGTGATTGGAATCCAGTAGGTAGGTTACATTATCGCCAACTGTAGGACTCATTCTCCCTCATCTTACTCGTTGCTTAAAGCCGATTTTTCAGCCCAGCTTTCCTTAAAACGTCTAATGCATCCGTCCCTGATCTTGTTATGTGTCTTGAACTCCTTGTCTGGTTTATCCGGTACTCCTTCTTCTAGATTGTCCAAAGTAGCTTGGCACACTCATGACTCTCGTGACATTCACGAGGTAATATCCTGGAATGGCTTTCAATGTACAGACGTGCCTTCGCATGTCAAGAATTCATTTGTGACATTTCTTGCCTACTTTAGGTGCTTTAGGTACTAAGGCAAGAAACATTCATTAAAGTAATGAGAAAAAGACAGTCCATCATTACTTTAAGAAATGAAGGTCAGTCAATATGAAAAATCTGAACGCACTCATTACAACCATCAAATGCTATGATAAAACTGGATCGTCCCAGGAAGGAAAAAAGAAGAGCTTCCTCTTTCTGCAGAGAATACACTCATTAGAATGACCAGCCTAAAAAAAAAATAAAAACGCTTCTCAGAGTTCAAGCGGCAGACACATTTCAACATCTGCTGTTCAGATGACACTGCGTGAGTCAGCCGTTTGTGGTCAAATTGCAGCAAAGAAACACTTACAACAAGCAGAAGAGACTTGCTTAGACCAAGAAACACAAAATTCCTTTTTTTTTTTCAATGTCTTCATTATTAATATACAAAAATATATAGAAAAAACATTAAATAAAAAGGTCTGTTCACACTTTTGGCTGGTTCTGTGTATGACTACACAAGACTACAGCAATGAACGACAATATTTATTGCATAAATTGCCAAAATATTATTGTTATTGTCAAATAACAAATTATTACAAGAAATAATTCATATATTTCATTAATGATGAAATGACCCATATGACTGTAATTAACCCATATCTAATAATGGGTTTGAACATTGAATAATTTAAGTTGGGTGGCACGGTGGCTTAGCACTGTTGTCTTGCACCTCCAGGGTCTGGGTTCGATTCCTACCTTGGGTCTGTGTGCATTGGTTTCTTCTGGGTGCTCTGGTTTCCTCCAAAGGTCCAAAGACATGCAGATTAGGTTATTTGCCCATAGTGTGTGAATGGGTGTGTGTGTGTGTGTATTCCCAGCCATGGATTGGAGCCCATCTCAGATATAATTCTCCTGGCCTCTCTGTGAGCGTGTACACAGGATAAAGCAGTATAGACAACGATGAGTGAGTGATTTAAGTGGAACTGTATGTTGGTTGATTACTTACCTTTTTCAGAGAGGCCCTTCACATAAATTACATATTTATTAAGTTAAGTACAGAATTTATTTGTCACAGATAAATTACTGCAGAGTGAAATTCTTTATTCTTTGCATAGCCCAGCTTTTTATTAGTAGGGCCTTGCTCAAGGCAGAACAAGGCCAATCTGGCAGAGCTGGGGCTCGTACTGCTGACTTTCTGATTGGTAACACAGAGCCTTAACACACTGAGCCACAACACACTGAGCCATCATTTATTCCCACTTAAGGGTGATTTAAAGTAGGCATCAGCATTTTTAGGGAGGTGGGATGAAGCCACATGAAAAGTGAGCACAGACAGTATCCCAAGCTCAGGATCAAATCAGGAAGGATTGCTAGAGCTTGGAGGTTGCAACGATTCCCACTGCAACATTGCGTAACTCCGGCATCCTATTCACGTTTAGCATCCATATATTAAAAAAATTTAAATTAAAAATGTAATCAATTTATTTAAAAATAAAATTGTATTTTAAATTAAGCGCCATCACTTGCTTAGATGTAGTGTAAATAACTCATAACCTTTAAGCTAATTTGGCCTGTATTTGTTAACCTTTTTTCCTTCTTTCAGATCTTAGTGGAATCTGACCAACAAAGCAAACAAGGTCTCAATAGACTAGACCACAAGTTTGCAACTCTTCAGCAGTACTCTATGCCCTCAGTGTTTTTCCTGCCTCTAACATGCCTGGTCCAACTAATTAGATAACTAGCATTTCTTAGAATTAGAGTGGATGATGTCAGAGCAGAAAAAAAACACACTAAAATGTTCAGGACAAACAGGGGATCCAGAATCAATATTAGGGAACACTGATAGTCACATTGAACTAGGATCTGTTTCCGAAAAAAGTAGGTCATACCAAACCTATTTAAATGATATATGATATTCACATCAGTTAAATCTAGTGTGAGTACTATATTTAGCTGCATGTAGGAAGTAATCCAGGACCAGGGCTAGGAGACTGTTGAGCTGAGTGAGTGGACTGAAAATGTTTCAAAGCTCTAACAAAAAGTTGTTTAGTCATTTGTTTAGTTACAGGCAAAAGGCATACAAGCAATCAAATCTGTTGTCAAACCTACGTAAATAATTGTGATGATTCCCAGGATCCTGATATTTAATCAAATTGAACCAGAGCACAGTGCTGACAAAGAAAAATCAATAATTAAACAGAGGAGTTGAACTACACCTTAGCAATCAATGTGCTTTGTTGGAAGGGTGTGATTTAATCAGATCTGGTCCATTGTGACTGACCGCACTATTTTACACATCTTAGTTTCCGTTGTGAGATAACATTGAAGAAGCAAGGCAGGTAGAACAAACCAACAGCTTGGCTTTAATCAAAAGCAACGGAATAATGCTTTAACATGGTTGAGTGTTTCAGAAAAAAAGACAGAGAGACGTACTGAAGCATGTGGTCTATTCTGTCTTGTTTTTTTTTTCATGTGACAAAATTCTTGAGTAATTGTTACTATACTTCAGTAAAGATTTATACTTTATTATAAATACAATATTACTGAAATTGATTGATTATTTGGAGTATTACTCAATTACTAATTAATTTAATTTTTCTTCCACCCTAACACCATTCTTCATACCCCTGCACTGTTGCATTCTTGTATGACAGTACAAAGATTACAGACTAATGGCTTTCCGAATCTTGAGGAATTATCATAAACTACGTAAGGCTGCACTGTTAAATGATATCCTTACTTTTAATGGTAGGTGGCATGGTGGCTTAGTAGTTAGCACTGTCATCTTGCACCTCCAGGGTCTGGGTTCGATTCCCTCTCTGTGTGCATGGAGTTTGCATGTTGGGTGGGTTTCCTCCGGTTTGCTCCCTCAGCCCAAAGACATGCAGATTAGGCTAATTGGTGTTCACAAATTGCCCGTAGTATGTGAATGTGTACTCCGCCTCGTGCCCTAAGTTTTCTGAGATAGGCTCCATTCCCCTCATGATCTTGTATTCTGGTTAAGCAGTATAGACGATGAGTGGGTGGGAGTGAGTGACTTTTAATCATTGGCAAAGGGTGTCCAAGGCAAACTGGGACTTGTGAATGGAATTTATTGCCACATCCCCTGTATAGTCCTGACCTCACTCCAAGCCATTTTCACATGTTTAGGTCATTAAAGGAGTTCCTGGGAGGCCAGCATTTCAGACGTGAAGCAGGCAGTTCGATCATGGCTCCTGTCCTGGGTACTGAGAAACCTTTCTACCTTGATGGTATCCAAACACGTCCAAGTGAAACGCTGGGATAAGTGCATTAGTGTAGTCAGGGATTACATAGAGAAATAAACAGATTTTTTTTTCTCATAATCACCATAATGTTTTGTCATTTTACAAAATTAAAGGTCCCAGTTTGACTTGAACACACTCCATAGTAAGAGTGGATAGGTCATAGGTTCAGCGCTCCATTATTTTAATCAGTTTGTTATCCTGTTTTTCCCTGCTGAGTAAAGATTGCACGTGGATTTTCCTGTGGGGTTTCCTCACTTAAGAGACACTTAAAGCAACATGCCAGTGTTTTTCAATGTAATCTCCATCTATCATATCTGAACGTAAGCACAGTGACGGCACATAGAAATTTCACAATGTGTCCTGTACTGATAGCAGTCTTAAAATTTTAAATTGCAAGCTTACACCATAACAATAAAGCTGTTTGGAAAATCTAAAGAAATTCCATTCACTAAAAAAAGCATGAAAATATTCTAAAATTTAAAATTCATTCTTCTTCAAGAGCCTGCTTTGCCTTGATCAGGGGATTTTAGAGACTATCCCAGGATTATTAGGTGTAAACTGGGAATACATATGAAATGGAAAGCCGGTCTAGCACATCGTACATTGTACACACACTCATATACATTCTCAGAATTTCCACAAACCCAGCATGTTTCTGGGAAATCTAAAAACCCTGGAGGAAATCAAACATAAACATGAGGAAACCATGGAAGTGTCTGCACAGCAGAATTTGGGATCAAACTAGGACCCTGGAACCATACGGTGGCCCTGTCCTGGCAACTGCCCTTAGACCTAGAATATAAATGGAAAAGTGATTTGTGGCAATCCTGCAACTACTTCTAAAATAGATAGCGTCTAGACTGCAAAAGCCTGGAGTATGTCTTGAAAATGGTATAGTAAATGCTTGACACCTTCACTGCATTTGTTCTCGTGAACGCTCACAAGCCATTTACACATTAAAGGAGTTCCTGGGAGACCAGTGTTTCAGGCATGAATCGGGGAGTCTGATCATGGCTCCACTATACTGAGAAAACTTCCTATGTTGATGCTCTTCAAGCACTATTGAAACGCATCCTGGGATGCGTGCATTAGTGTAGCAGGGGATTATATAGAGAAATAAGTTTCAATATCATCGATGTGAAAAAAATCTTAGAAGTAGTAGTAATTATATATTTTTTTTTATAGTTAATTTACATTTATATATATATATATCTATATATATTGTTTTCCCCATCGTATTTATTTTCATTTTTTCCACGTGGTAGGACCTCCAGTCAACATTCACACACTATTGGCAATTCGGAAACTCCGGTTAGCCTCTGCATGTTTTGGACTGTTGGAGGAAACCAGAGCACCCAGAGAAATTTCACCAAACATGCAAACTCCATGCGCACACCGAGGCAAGAATCGAACCCGGACCCTGGAGATGCAAGGCGGCCACAGTGTTAACCACTAAGCCAATGTGCCATTCTATTTTTAAAGGCCATGGTTATGATTTAGAGTAATCCATTCGCTGATATTTATTTTTACATTAATGGATTTTTTTCGGCATTTACTATATGTTGTCTCCGATTTGACACCATACACAAAGATCATTGAAAGGAATGCAGATGACATCAGATGTGTTAGCATTAGTTCATCACAGGGGTAGGAGATACTGTGTGTATGTGTGTGTGTGTGCAGATAATGTTGAACGTCATATCTTGATGGAAAAAACAAAGGTAATCTTTATGCATGGACACTTTTGGGACACCCTGTAACTCGTACAACCAAACAAGGATGTAAACACGTTACTTCAGTTACACTTATTTTGGTTGCTGAATTAAATGTGAATTAGAAGGCGAGCTGTAAAGCGAGACTGTTATCTAGTTCACCTATTTAAAATCTAGAGTTGTTTACCACTGTCTCTCCAAGAAAGACATTCAATGCCTAACAGCCTGAGACTTGTTTGGTCCAATGTGCACAACAACATAACTGGGGAGGATCCTGGGGGGGAAAAAAGATGCTTTTAAGGTGGACTTGATTTTCTTGCAAGTCTTCTAAGAATTATCATCATTATTTTAAGTCTTGGAAGATGGAAAAAATATATATTTCATAATTGTTCAAGGTTTAACTTGAGAGTTGAAGGCAATAATAAGGCAAAATGATCATTAGAATGGTTTTGTTATTTTAATAGTATATCTGAATCCCATCAAGAAAAAAGGAACAATCAAAAAAA
This sequence comes from Clarias platycephalus, assembly GCA_030068275.1. Lineage (NCBI taxonomy): Eukaryota > Metazoa > Chordata > Actinopteri > Siluriformes > Clariidae > Clarias > Clarias platycephalus. The sequence goes on from JAQQZT010000011.1 coordinate 5,320,429, forward strand.
ATAATCTACAACATGAGTAGATGGTGTAACAGTAAGGATCCGATATAGCAGGTATAAATTAAAGGATGTCACAAATGACACAAAATCTAACTGTAGATTAGATTAACTCAAAGTAATCATGTACCCAGGCATATCAGTTGCTCCACCTTAAATATGGGCGGGGTTTAGCCGGTGTTACGCTTGAATAAAACCATGAGCATCACTGACTGTGCCAGGAAGCCAAAAGTGACACGAGGCAGCGTTTCAAAGCCCTTCAGGAACAAATTTAATTATTATTATCATCATCATCATCCTTCTTCTTCAATATATCGACGGTAAATATTCTTATTCTTGGTTGTTTTTTAATGTGAACTAAAATGTGTATTTCTACAAATTTATATTTCAACTCACTTGCTTTATATACATATTCCTCCCTGAACGTTAAATGAGACGGTTTGTAACATGGTTCGTGGTATTTCTTGATTATTTCACCCTAATGGAATTGTTTAGAAGCACCGTGTTTGCGATTGTGATTCCGTGAGGTCGAGCTGGTCTGATCCGGTTTTTCAGCTTAATGTGCGGCGCGCGCGCCTTCCTCAGGAATAATTCCGTGTTATAGAAACCGTATTTTTGTCACTGTCGGAAAAGATTTGCGTGGAATTTTGCTTTAATATAAAATGTTTCATTTATTTCTATATAATCGTTTGAAACCGGTTCGTGTGATGGCTGTCACTGAGTGCCGGTTAAAATGATGCAACATTACTTCCGGCTTTCACGCGACTCCACCTCATAATGCGGCTGCAGTGTAGCTACTAGTATCAGACATCAAAGGAAACCCGCAACATCCTTCAGGGCATATCGAGCCGGACGCGGGAAATTATTTTAACCGGTTTTTCATTAATTTAAAGCAAGTCGCATTGCTCCTCCAGGGTCGAGGGTTCGATTCTCACCTCTGTGTGCCATGCGATGTATTGGCACCCTGTCCAGGGTGTACTGGTGCACAAAGTCTCCTGGTTCAGCCTTAATTCACCGCACAGTGAAATTCTTTACTCTAGGTGTCCGAGCACAGGGTCAGACATTTTTACAGCGCCACTGGAGCGGACAGGGTTAACAGCCTTACACAAAGGCCCAACAGCGGTGACCTAGCAGAGCCAACCTTCCGATGACTAACACACTGACCCCACCACTGCCCTAGCATAGGCTTCAGGGCTCCCGGTAGTCTTGTACAGGATAAGCGGTATACTGTAGAAGATGAATTAAATGTTTTTTTTTTTCCTTTGTAGATTGTAATCAAAAAAGCAGTGAAGATGTCCAACCATGCTGAGGTCGACATGAAGGACACGGAGCCGACTGAGGTGGACCCGGAAAAGCAGCCCATGAATGCCGAAAACGGTGACGCCAACTCTGGTGTGGCATTAAAAAACGGCATCGTGAAGATTAAGATTGCTGACGAGCAGGAATCCAAATTCACTGGACTCTCCAAAGAGGAGCTGTTGAAAGTTGCTGGAACTCCTGGGTATGACTGCTATAAGTGTTTTTCTCATTTAAAATACGTTCACTTAAAAAATAAAATTAAACTTTTGCGTCTATACATGTCATTTGGACTGTTTTCTGTCCAGGTGGGTGCGAGCCCGATGGATACTCCTCATTCTGTTCTGGGTCGGTTGGATTGGAATGCTCGCTGGTGCCATCGTCATCATTGTCCAAGCTCCCAGGTGCAAGCCACTTCCTGAGATGAACTGGTGGAACTTTGGGCCACTGTACCAGATTGGAGATGTTAATGCATTTACAGGCAATGAGGGCCTTAAAGGTAGGAGAATGTCCAGAATAAAAACCAGAAATGTCAGGGTATTTCACAGATTTTCATTGAGCTACAGTAATATGTGGGAGGCAGTGCTCATAAGCATGTGATAATGTGGACGTTTCCTGTTTTTGTAACCCAAACAGCCCGGCCCCCGCTCCCCCAACTCCCCCCGCCCCCTGCCCTAGGTCTGCATTTCTCGTAACGTTTCATGTAAAGAATTTTTTAAAACGATAAAAAAAATATTTGATAAACTTGATTAGTTTGTGTCAGGCAGTCTTTGTTCAGGCTTGTTTTTATGTTCATGATCATGTGTGAACAGCAAAGTTTCTGGTTAACTTTTTTGAAAGATCCATTTGAGTGGCTGCTCAGCTCATAATTTCCACTCAGGAAAAACAAGAAGAACCAGTAATGGTGCCATTTTAGTTTTTTTAGGTTTTGTTCTATTGAAATTTGTTGCATATTTAGTGATACTTTGAATGTTGATTCCCTTTCTGCTTGAATTTTGGTGCTATTAAAGTTGAGCACTAGCCAAACAACTCATAAATGTAATTTTTGTAAAGTCATTTGTGTCATAATCTTATTTCCAATGACTGAGTTGTGTGATGTGGGGAAGTTGGAAAAAGTTTCCTCTTGTTTTCTCCCAGGAGTAGCATTACCAATAAGAAGTACAATAGAAATTTACATTTTTTTTTTTTATGATTTAAGCTGTTGTGTGGTGTAAAGCAGTATGTTTCGTGCACTTTGAGAAATACTTAAAAACAAGACTTGACTTAATTTCTGCAACCCTATTTTTCAGGTTTGGAGGCGAAGGTTAGTGCTTTGGGACAACTGAAGGTGAAGGGATTGATTATAGGTCCCATTCATGAGTCTACTCCTGATCAGCCTGATGCCCTGAATTTAACTGAGATCACCCCTTCTGTGGGCAATCTGAGTGACCTCGAGGCGCTTATTGGGGCAGCACGCAAAAAGAGTGAGTTTATATTCGTGCATTGTTGAATAATGCTAATGTTGAGTGTCATAATAATTTATTATTGTATTTCTTTAATGCTCATTTTCCTTTGCTTAGGTATCTCTGTCGTTTTGGATCTCACCCCGAACTACAAAGGGTCTGAGCCATGGTTCTCCAACATGTCAGTGACTAAAGTGGCTGAAAAAGTCCAAGTATGATCGATTTATTAATCATACAGAAGTATGATGTTGCTCAGAATTTTAATGGTTATTAATTATGCCGATTTTATTTATTTTTTGGCTTTCAGGCTGCCGCTGATCACTGGATGAAAAAAGGCGTTGATGGTATCCTATTATACGGCGTCGACCGTGTCGCCAGGATTGTACCATCAGTTTGGGCGAGCATTAGGGAGACTGTCAGTAATCACACAAAAGAAGAGAGGAAGAAGTAAGCGTAAATCCTCATGTTCTATCACTGTTGCTTTTGAAAAGGTGTTTTTGGATGCGTTTTCATTTTCATGATAACACATTATTTTTATTATTAGGAAGAGCTGATCTTGTTCCTTTCTGACTTTGCAAACCGGTTTGGTTCTTCTATTTGAAGGGTATTAATTGGAGTTACCCAGGACACGTCTCCTGCTGAGCTGAACAAGCTGTTGAATGAAACCCATGTGGATTTGCTCATTTCTGACATCCTGAAACACAAAAAAGGTGCAGAGATCAGTGAGGTTGTGCAGAATCTGTATTTCCAGAATGGATTTCATCTGGCTTGGAGCTTGGGTCACCGTGTCAAGGGACACTTGGCCAGCATGGTCGAGCCAGCAACTATCAAGTTGCATCAGCTGCTGCTGCTTACCTTGCCTGGAACTCCCATTTTTAACTATGGTGATGAAATTGGACTAAAGGATGAGGTAAGAATATGTGATCTGTATGATTTTATTATTTTCTTATTTTTTTCTTGCTCTTAAAATAGTGATCAGGATTAAAAGGCATATCTGGTCTTGTTCACTGACTTTATTTCCTTCTAATTTATTAGGATTCTGTGTCTCCAGTGATGTTGGATTCGTCAAACGAAACTGAAAAGGTAATGAAAATGGCATTTTCAATTTGCACATTTACTTGGGTGCACTATATAATGGAAATTAATTCAGTTCGTTAAAATGAGTTGGCTAGCTCACTGGGCAATTAAACACTTGGATATGTTCCTCTGTATGTGTGGTTTGTCCACCCCTGCTGTTGAACTTGTCATCTTTCTCAAAATAATTTAACATTGCAAGCTTCGACTAATCCTCATCCACCGCATTCCCCCCCCCCCCCTCCATTTTGCAGGCTGGTGTAGAGGACAGAAAATCTCTACGTATGTTCTTCAGGGATGTGAGTGACCTCAGAGGAAAAGAGCGCTCCCTTCAGCATGGAGATTATGTGCCTCTGCACAACGACACCAATGTTTTTGCATATTTGCGCTCATGGGACCAGAGTGAACGCTACATAGTTGCATTAAACTGGGGTATAGAACAAGCAACTTTGCTGTTGACCAACGAATTGCTTCCTAAGGAAGCAAAGGTCGTAGTTAGTACTAATGAAAACCTGAAACCTGATGATTTTGTTAAGTTGACCCAATTAAAGCTGGAGCCACAGCAGGCTGTTCTGCTTAAATTCCCTTATGTTGCATAAATGGGGCTCTTCTGCATGTGTGTAGATGGAAAAACATGCAAGTGGTTGTTTGGTAATGTTACATGTTATGAAATATTGTTAGTCATTGTGCATAAATGGGTAGTAAAATATAAAAACATTAATAGTCTGGTCGGGACCAATTGTTTTATGAAGTCCCCCCACCCCAATTTTTTTTTTTTTTTTTTTTTTTTTTTTAATCCTTATTTAAAAAAACATTCCTGGTTTCAGCCTATTTAAAATGTTGTGGTTGTAATGGGGTTTTGTGATTGTGTAAAATTTCAGAGTTTGATCTGTTAGCAAACCCCTGTGCAAAAGAAGTATCATTGAAAATAAAAATGGAAGTCTGTTCATTATATCTGTGTTCTATTTCTTTGTCACTTATTTTTATGCTCTTGTAAGGAGTTAAGGTGTTTGTATTCCTGATTAAATATTTATAAATCATTGTCCAAATGATTAAAAATAAAAAAAATCTGAGCCCGTATTCAGTTTCTAAGAATTATCTCCGAGACCTCCTTTCTTAGCCTAAAAAGTCCTAGTTGGGAGTCTTAGACTAAAAGTAATTTAGAAAAGTTCTCAGAGCAACTAAGAGTAAGGAAAGTGCAAAAACCTTTATCTTTAGGGATGATGCAGCGATTCAAGGACTGTGATTGGCTGATAAAAAAAATAACCTCTGACCTCTGCAAAGGTCTTGAAATGCGCTCTTTGTGAAAATAGAATACACAATAATAGAACAGACAGTGAAATAATGTTTGTATATGAAGATTGTATAATCATGACTACAGGCTACTTTATGCAAAGCTTCTCTTGTAGGCTAAATATCTTAAATATAATTAAATTGGTAAAATGTTGAAATACTTTTGAAGCAACCAATTTCCACACAGTAGTTACTATTAAGTATTTAGTTTATTGAGTTCTTACAATTATTTACCATACTGATTTTATGAAATGTGTTGCATTTTAGGTTGATGGAAGCAAAATGGCTCAGCTTTTACCAGTTTACATGATTGCAGGGAAGTTTATTTAAGTTGCACTTTTGGATGGTATGTAGTCAACAATCCAAGAGAGATAGAAGGAAGTAAAAGAACAAGAAAACCAAATTGGACAAAAGAGCAGTGTTTATTTTTACATTTAGTGTTTGGAGAATATTTCTTCTTTCCACCATTTTGTCCTCTGCTATAGAAACTCTTAAGCCTCTTCAAGTCCTCCTCTCTACTCTTAACAATTTTTACCCTAGGAGTTGTTTTTAGGGCTAAGATGTTTTGTGAATCATTCTTATTTTTACTAAGATTTAGTCCTAAATTTAAGATGAAATTCTAAGAAAATGTTATAATTCTAAGAATTTTTAAAAGAATTTCATCACTAGGAGCAACTTTTAGGCTTAAGAAGCTTTGTAAATATGGGCCCTGGATCCTTATTTAAAACAATTAATTATGCATGGGGGAGAGCTCCATTTCACCTGGCTATTTTAATATTCATTAAAATAATGAAAATCAGCCCAATGCCACAAATCCTGGTTAAAGAGTGTATTGGTTACACAGTGGATCATAATGGACTAAGTGTAATTACATGAATTAATATGATTAAATCTTCTTTGCCATTAAACCTTTTCTCTAGTGTCCATGTGCTCTTTGACTTTTATGGTAACTGCCTGCTGTATCAACTGGGAGAGATTACGGAGCTTGTTTTAAAAGGATAAAAAAGGAGGAATTATAATGCTATTACAGGGCACGAAAACACTTTAGATAATTGAAGGCTTCAGTGTATTTTAAATTATGTAATGTGTCGGAGCAATGTGTTGGTGCTCCCGTTCCTCCCACTATCCAAAGAAGTGCAGATTAGGCTAACTGGCGTTCCCAAATTTTGGAATGAGCATGTAAGTGTGTGTTTGTGCGCCCTGTGATGGATTGGCATCCCATCCGGTGTACGCCGCTTAATGCCCTAAGTCTAGTGAGATAGGCTTCAGGCACCCCCACAACCCTGTACACAGGATAAAGCGGTGTAGATGAGGAGTGAGTGATAGGAGGCATTCAAAAATTTCCCGTATTATGTGTGCACACCCTGTCCCAGATGTATACCTCCTTGTGCCCTAAGTCTTCAAGTCCCTGAGCCCTGTAGACAGGATAAAAATGATTGATTGAATGAATGAACGAATATGATTGTGTGAGTGTTTGCTTTCTGGTGCTCCATCAAGGGTGACCCTTGCCTTGTCCCTTCCCTGGGATAGACTCCAGACTCTCCATGACCGTGTCCAACATAAGCAGTATGAAAAATGAGTGAATAAATATTATATTATCAAGGATCCCATGGGCATCACAAGAATACACTGGTGGTCCAGGGTTAGGGTTATAAAATGAAAATGCTAACATGTTTTATGAATAACAGTGCTACACTATGTGGATAACAGCATTTGCCCAAATTTATAAAGACTTGGACCCAAAAACTTTAATATGGAGTCGGTCCACCAGCTATAACAGCTTCCACTCTTCTTGGAAGGCTGTCCACAAGATTTTGCAGAATTCATGCCCATTCATTCTGTAGAGCAATCATGAGGTCAGGCACTGATGGTGGGCGAGAAGTCCTGGCTCACAATCTCCGTTCCAGTTCGTCCCAAAGCTGCTCAATGGGGTTGAGGTCACAGGGCTCTGTGCGGACCAGTCAAGTTCTTCATTAAACCATGTCTTTATAGTCCTTGCTTTGTGCACTGGGGCACAGTCATGTTGAAATATATAAAAGGGTCTTCCCCAAACTGTTGCCACAAAGTTGGAAGGAAGCAGCGCATTGTCCAAGATGTCTTGGTATGCTGAAGCATTAAGATTTCCCTTCACTGTGGATAAGGGGCCTGATTAAAACACGTGAATTCAATAATTAACAGGTTTGGACAAATACTTTTGTCCGTATATTGTATTTGTTGTCACCATCCCTAAGGTGTACCGCAAAGGATGGGCTTGTCTCTTTAAGAATCCTGCGCATCCCCTCCTCCTCTCAGTGACTCCCTGACGCATTGCAGTTGGACGGGAACCAATCAAATCCTTTCTTTCTGGTCAGCTGATACGTGCCCAACCGCCTTCTATATATAAATCCGCTCATAGCGCTGTTCAAACTTTCAGCGCAGTGTATAGATAATTATCTGTAAGATATTTTAATAAAAACAAAACAACAACAAAAATAAATATTAAAAGCAATAATTTAGGTATATTTAAAGGGTTTAAGTATTAGCAGGTCGGCTTGGTTGAATTTACGTTTTGCGGTATCGCGCAGGCGCACCATAGCGACGGCTTGGTTGCTAAGGGGTGCGGCGGCGCGCTTTCGACCCAAGAACGGAGGCGGAGTGATCGTCAAATTCGGGCGCACAGAAGCGGCTAGCTGCGGGGAGGAAAGCGGAACACGGGCGAGAATTCTGCTGCGTAATTTAACCTCCGAGAAGAGCGAAACAACCGTCTGAATAGCGAACTGTAACAATGGTGAGTAGAAAATATTTTAGTTTGATCCAAATTAAAAATAAATACGCGTTAAAACACAAATCTGGTGTTTGGCTAACATGTAAAGCTAGCTAACAATTGAATCGACTGCTGCAGTGCATTAGCCAGGCGGCTAGCTCACCTCACCTCATAGCAGAGCAGCATGCTAAGCTTTCCGCTCTTCCGTATCGTATTTACGTCAACCCATATCTATACACTTATTACAAAACCTTTGAATTATTTTGAAATATATTAACGTCATTAATCCAGAGGGCTAACAAGTTCACGCAAGCATTACCCGCAAAAGCTAACAGAGCTAAGCAGAATGCATGCGTATTTAATATTGCGATAGTAGCTAAGCTACGCAGCACACATCTCGCATCAAATCTAACTATTATGATCATATAGACAATGATAAAATATATGATTTAATTTGTAGGTCTTCAAACTGAAGCAAACCAGAATAGAAAGAGATGGAGACAACACACACACACACACACGCGCGCACTCAAATGAGACCTAATGGTTCCCCATTTTCTCATCAGCATGATTTCTGTTGCTCCATTCATTCTTGAGGTTAGGTTTATGATGCCATTAATTGGATTCTAGATGACTTGTCCTAATGGACTATCTGCTTCTGCCACTTGGAGGCTCTACACCAGTTCTTTGGTAGATGTGTAGATGGATGCTTTATTGATTCTGAAGATTTCCCAGTGTTCCTGTGTAGATGCAGATAATTTCAAGTTTATTAGAACCATTGAGGAACCATTTAAACCAGAGTTTGTCCAGGGGCCAGGGTCCTGTAGGATTCATTTGTAGTACTCTGAATTCCGTCAGAAAGTGAAAGGCATGTGCATTGGTGGTTCAGTAATAGGTTTCTCGCCTGCCATGTGGAAGGCCTCGGTGCAATTCCCACCCAAAGGCTTACAACATAAAGCGAAAGACATCCCGAGGTCAAATGTAGAAACGTAACGTTAAATCACGAGGACCCTTCGGATATTTGTTACTTTTAACCTGTTATTGAGTCCCCCAAACTACTGTGTATAACTCTTGGTTGCTCTGTTTACAGGCTGATCAGCTTACCGAAGAGCAGATTGCTGGTAATTAAACATGTTTTTAGGCATTTTAATTAACATGCACATGTGTATATTTTCTTTTTCTATAATAATTACTGACCAGTCAGTCATTCATTCTTTGTATTTGTCTAGAATTTAAGGAGGCCTTCTCACTATTCGATAAAGACGGTGATGGCACCATTACCACCAAAGAGCTGGGCACAGTGATGCGCTCTCTCGGACAGAACCCTACAGAGGCCGAGCTCCAGGACATGATCAACGAGGTTGATGCTGACGGTGAGGGGGGTGAATCGATCCACACTGTTGGGTGTAAATGTCCACAATTAGGTATTTACTAGCGACTAATAGGTGTGTTACACAGGTAACGGAACAATTGACTTTCCTGAGTTCCTCACCATGATGGCAAGGAAGATGAAGGACACCGATAGTGAGGAGGAAATCAGAGAAGCGTTCCGGGTTTTTGACAAGGTATAATGACGGATGGCGAGTGTTCAGTGTTTGTACAAGGGTCAATGTTTTCCAAATATTTTTTATATGGGGTTTGAATATTTGCTCCTGGTTAGGATGGAAATGGCTACATCAGCGCCGCAGAGCTGCGTCATGTCATGACAAACCTAGGAGAAAAGCTGACTGATGAAGAGGTAGACGAGATGATCCGGGAGGCAGATATCGATGGGGATGGCCAGGTCAACTATGAAGGTTGGTGTTTTTATTTATTTTTTATTATTATTTATTATTTATTTTTTTTCAGTTTATTTAAGGATTAAGTATTGTAGTTTTGATTAAAAGGAGATCATTTTTACATTGAACAAACCTAAAAGATGTATGTTGAGCTTCAAGCTTTATTTATTTTTTTTTTTTTATGAGAATTTTCTAATTATAAACCAAGCAGGTTTAAAAATGGAGGTGTTTAAAATATATTTTGACATGAATTTTGAACACCCATGCCCATTGCTATAAGAGAAACTCTTTCTTGAATGTTTAAACCTCTGTATTAACACTCAAAATATGGGTTTATTTTGACTTTGTGATATGACGCACAAAGTCTTCCAAACATGGGTGTTCTACAGTAGTGTTGGTTTTGCTGGATGTTTCTTTTGAAACCCTCCATGAACTTAGAAGCTTCCTGTCCCTTGCAGAGTTCGTCCAGATGATGACTGCAAAGTAAAACTGGAAACCCAAAGGACTACAGCAGACCAAACAGTGGGCAGCACACTCACTGTCGACCTTCAACAAGCATTCTCACCGTCCTCTTACCGCTTTCTATGAATTAGTTCACACTCCCTTTTTCCTCTTTCCTTCAGTTTAACTCTGTTCTGTCCTCTGCTCTGCCTGTTTTCCCTTGTCTTCCCTCTCTCCCCTTTTCCCAAACTTTTCTTTGACCTTTACCTTATTATTATTCCATAAAAATCAAAGAACTGTTTACATATAATCTAAGATGAGGAAGAAAAAAAAAAACTTAAATATATGATGTAATACATGTATCCATATTTTAAAACTTATATAACATATATTATGGCGAACAGCAAAATGCATGCTTTATTTGGTTTTGGCATGTTTCTGTGCTTCTCTGCTTGCCTTGATTTTTCGAAACTTGCTCGCTCTCCTTTAACTCTGCATGTTTCTCATGCAACCTCTGCTCAGTGGTCTTAGAACTGTATGGTGACCAACCATTCATGGATATCAGGGGCTTTTATTGATAAGTGGTCCAAAAATGTACACGTAGTGTTGGTTGAATAGCTGCAATTTAGTGTAATCGAGTCAGTAGTAACTACACAGACTAGATACTGAGAACCTTTTAGGGTGGAAAGGGGAGAAAAAAAGAAAAAGGAGAGGGTGTGGAAAGGGGTGGGGTGTGGTAAGATGATTCGGCCTAGGGTAGCCCAGGCATGATTAGGGCAGCAATATTTTGTAAGTAATTCTACTACTTCTGCGTACCTTTTAGAAAAGGACAAAGGCAGACACTAAGCGACAGGGTTTTATTCTTAAACACACAAGCCTGTTCGGGGAAAAAAAAAAAGCTCTATTGTTCCTGTTCCAAGTAAACACCATGATGTGTTCTAGGCACGAGAGGTCTGATGGCTCATGTTGGAGGATTTCCCAGCTGTTCAACACAATTTTGTTTTTTATAGGCTGAATTTAGTTGTTTTGAGCGGTTGCTGTGTGTAAGTTTTCGTATTGACGATGTAAAATAACTTCCACGTGAACGTATGGTCTTTATTTCTATGCTGCACTGTGTCCAATCCATCAATACATTCATGTCCTGTAGCTTATTCAGTGGACCATTTCTGGGTTGGGAATAAACGCACTTAAGCTGTGCACAGCATTCTTCCTGCAAGGTATTGGGAAGTGTATGTGTAGAAAGCACACTATCATGGAAACCTAGACTCTAAGCGGGATAACGTTTAAAGGCAGGATTGGATTGAATTGCCCAATAAACAGTTATTCAGTGTGCATCATTTAAAGGTTTTCAATGATTGTAGCACCTGCTTAACTCAAGTTCATGAATAAGCAAAAAGTTAAATCTTGGGTGACTATGGAGCAGTGCATGGACGAAACGTGCAGGAAGAGTTCTGTATCATGCTTAAAATGTTGCATCCTCTATAGTGACAATCTGTCTTTTCTACTGTTATGAATGTATTTTTTTAAATGTAATTTTAACTGTTTATTCTAAGGGCTGGTTTCCCAGAATAAGCCTAACCTTGGACTAAAAAGGAGTTTCAATGTAGGCTTAGGCTAAGATTGGGTTTAACACCTGGACAAAACACCCTTCCTTCTTTCCTGCTCATAACATCATCTAGGGAACATTTGAAGTTATGCGTTCCATTGCAGAACTGTTATTCTTGCTAAATAAACTTCTGGGACTTGTGTTTCTATACTTGAACTCTTGTGTTTTTATCACACAATTTCCACTCAGGAAAGAGCTTGCTTGTATTGTCTTTACTAAAACCTTACTACTTTTTAATTTACAATATGTACACATATTAAGTATCAACACCATTGATAGGTGAAGAAATGTATGTCACATTTTAAAGCCGTTCAATGTAAAGCATCAACAATCATTCAGTTCTTAAAGTTGTGGTTTTTGCAAGCAGAAAAACTGGGCAAGCACAACATCTGAGTGACTTCAAGGACCAAACTATGATCGCTAGACATCTGGGTCAGAGCATCTCCAAAATGTCAGGTCTTACCTGTATGAGGTGCTTAGTACCTACCAAAAGTGGCCCAGCGAAGGACAACCCATGAACCGGCGACAAGGTCATGGATTCCGAAGGCTAGTTGAGCGCATTGGTCTTATCTAACAAAAGAGCTTCCACAAACTGGTCCGAGTGGCCATGCTGACCCTTGAAAATGACCAAAATTATGGAGATCTGAGCATCAAACCTTGACCATTGAAGAAGGCAGACTAGTTTGACAAATCATGTTTTCTTTCATGTCACGTGAACTCCAGGGTGAGTGTGCATAACTTGGGTAGAGAAGACATGGCCCCAGAATGCGCTATTGGGATAAGGCAAATTGGCAGACGGCACGTGATACTCTGGCCAATATTCTGTTGTGAAAACTTGGATTCTAGCATTCATATGAACGCTAATCTAACAGCTAACTTTCACTACCAGTCAAATGTTGGGACACCTTGTATTTCCCTTTTTTTGTATTATTTCTTATTTGTTCACACATTAGAACATTACCCAAGATATCCAAAATAGGAAATCTTATAAAAGATGGTGTTTTGATATGTCTGCTATTTGAGCTATAAAGCATTCAGGTAGGTTCCTTGGCAATATATTACCCTGGTAACTCAAAAATAACTTATTCTCTACAATAGAGGTAAGTATTTGTTTTCCTTTTTAGGGGCAGGCCTTATGAGAGACAGTTTCATCCTGGTGGTGTTTGCAACTTTTTTTTTTTTAAAGATACTGTACATTGAAAGTTCTGGAGGGTTTCCAAATGGACCATCCTTCATGTCTTACGATGGTGAAATCTTGCTTGCCTTCAAGATTTGTGAAAAAATATGCATATTGTTCTTTGGCCTTTCAAAACTAGACAAGCAATGGAAATGAACTGTGTCCAATCACAATTGTCCTTCCATTGAACTCTTAATGCAACTGTCAGATTGAAGTTTTCCTTGTAGGCCCACCATGTCATTTGGTTTGCTTTTCAAATTTTTTCTTCTTCATTTTGTGTGTAATATGCATTTATCTTAGCAGTGCGCAAATCGCATCCCTAACTTGCTTAAACCTGCATAACAAATAGTTTTGCTTTTGTCCTTAAATCAGTGGCCAGTAGCTCGTCAGCACATCTGAACTAATCAGCTAATTAACGGCAGTTTCTAAACTGGAGTGGATGTGATAGACCACTAAAGTGAAGCAGGAAAAGGAGGCCTCAGGTCCAGAGTTGGGAACCACTGGCTCAAATGATTCTTGCATGGAATTCAGATGTCGTGATGATGGTGGATTATAAATTGATTATTAATGTAAAAATGAGATGTGGGCATGACCGGTCAGCATTAGACGTTAACAATGGAAGGAATTTTTTTTTTTTTTTTTGTTTCACAGAGGAATGTGCTTAATTGTGTGGTCAAAGAAAAATGTCCTGTTATAGCACATTATATATAAAAAACAAAAACATTAATACCAAGGGAAAGGCAAAGTTGACAGGGTCTCCAATCAAGGTCAGGTTATGCCAAAGAATATATAGAAAGTATTCTATACACACCTTTTATCCTGGAGATATTTTAACATTGCCTTGCCACCCATAGTTGATTGTTTTAGTTGCACTACCAGGGACTGAAATGCTTTAGTCTGAGTTAATCAAGCTGACCACAGCCTATCACAGTTGAAAGTCAAATGGCTTTGAGTGCCACTGAGAAGGTGATTACTGTAGCCTTACCTGAGTTTGAGCTTCACTCATTTCTTTTGCTAACATGTTGGCGTGTTTTTTTTTTTCACTTTGATGTTAAAAGTTGCACTGACTATAAATACATTTGAATAAAACAAAAACTGCCTGTCTTCATTTCACGCTGCAAAGCAACAACATGTGATTATTTTACATGAGGTGATTCTTTTCTATACCCACTGTACACGATGTTTGTATTTCCAATGTACATATTATATAGTATGTAATTTTTGACAAAATGATAAATCCCTTCATAAAATAATGAACACTTTGCAAGACATGTGCCTGCATCACAGTAGTGGGGATGTATTATAGAATGTATTATAGAATGATGAATATTTATGACGTTCCTACAGGCGATAAAACGTGCGCCCCCTGCAGTACATTTTGTTATATATTAAAGCATAGATTTTAAACCATGACTAGGAAGTTATAGAAATAAAACTGCTTATTTAGAAATATATACATTTTATATTTAATTTAAAAGAATATGCATATTTGCACATTATGACTTTGCGTCTTTATTAATCAGTGTAAACCTCAGGCAATTTAAATCCTAAATAGTACACTCATACTAAGCAGGAATAAGCTAAGCAATGCAGGGTTTATATAAACTTATAAAAGTTGAGACAGACTAGTAAAATGATCTGATACTTAATGAAAACTATAAATCGAATCAAATGCGAGTTTAAAAGTTTATAAAAGCTCATAAAAGACTCATAAAAGAGCAGGGCGTCATATGTAATCCTACGCGCTTAATCCCGCCTATATAGGAAGATTGGAGTAAAATGTCCAATCACAATCGTGGGACTTGAGTGACAGCTGCTTCGACGAATGGCATGGCATCAATCCATGAACCAGCCAATAAGATAAATGACAAGTGGATATAAGAAAGAATTCCGTGTGCGTACGGTAACCAATGGGCGTGCGCGCGATGTCGTTTGCGTCATGATCAGTAGAAGTGCATGGCTGCACGCGATAAAACGGTGCTGAAACCGAACGATTTGGACTCATTCTAGCTTCCAGAAAGTTCAATTATCCAATTTGCTGGTTCTCTCCGGTCAACATCGAGTGACTAATAATAATAAAGACAGTACTGAGTACAGTGTTTATACGCTGTCCTCGGTAATAAACATTCACGTGCGATTTGTGTAACCCTCGCGCGCCGGTTTTTATTCAGTGTGCATTTGAGCAGGGTGCGTAGGGTTGATATTCACAAAGTTGCGCTGGATCGGGGCTTGAGACTCGGCGCAGAGTTGTCATCGGTGCGAAAAAAAATATATATATAAAAGGTAAGAGTGCATCCATCCAGCCAACCATACATACATGCATTCATTCAATGATTAATAGGAATGTGTGTTGATCAATGCATTATTCCCACATTTTTAGTAAAGACATATTGTTTCTTAAGGCTGACAGTCGGTTAAAAGACCAAGCTGTTTCTGGTTGCTTTTTGACTTACAAATTCAATTGCACTGGTTAGTTTTCGAACCTGTTTATTCTGTTTGTCTGTGTCCTGAGAGCTGGCTCTAACTATACTTGCACAACGTCAGCAAGTGTTTCATGTGTTATATTACATTTATTATTATTTTTATTTATTGAGAAATGTCTTTCCTGCTTATGTAATAGATCTTAGAAAGCTTGCCTGTAGTCGAGTTACTAGTAACTTGGTAAGCTTTGGTATGACAACTGTGTTGAATTAATAGCACCAAGCATCCAGCAGAAAGTTGGAGTCTCTCCTGAGTGAAATCACAAGAGGTGCATTTGATTAGGAGAAATTCTAGAACTTGAATTTGTAGTTTGCAAAAGTGAACAGTTCTGAGGGCAGTTCTAGAATCCAGGCATATTTGACTGAACTTGGTCTGCAATTCTAGAACTGTTCTCAGAACTGCTCATGTTTGCAAACTACAAATTCCAGTTCTAGAGTTTCTCCAAATCAAATGCACCTCTAGTGATTTTACAGTTCTGAGAGCAAATTAAATTGCACAAGCTACTTTCAGAACCTGTTTTAATTTATTTTTGCTTTTGTCCTGAGCGCTGACTTTCTACTTTTTATTGCAAATGTTGCATGTTACATTATATTTCATTTCCATTTATTTATTGAGTGTTTATAAAGTGACCGGTCTCCTTAAATGCATGTACATTTCCTACTTGTAATAGATCCAAGTACAAAGCTTACTAGCTAACTCTGCTGCATGCATCTTGGTAAACTTTGGTATGACAACTGTTTTGAATTAATAGCACAAAGCATCCAGCAGGAAGTTGGAGTCTCTCCTGAGTTTCCCGCAGCAGCTGTCTATGTATTCTGTAATTAAAGTATCTCTGAACATGTCATTTTAAGCAGTGAAAATGAATCCATGGAGGATTTCTGCATGTTATTTAAGTTCATGTCCATGAAAGTACAGTAGTAAACTAACCTCAGCCCTGATTCAGAAGTCATTCAGATATGGGTATGTGTATTTTGTTAATTAGAAATTTCCTTGTTCTTCCACAAATGCAACAACATTTAGATGATTGACTTTAGATTGATTTGATCCAAATGAATTGAGTCATGGCATTCCACACAGTTCCAAAAATTCGAGAACTGGAATTTGTAGTTTGTAAATGAAAGCAGTTCTGAGAACGGTTCTAGAACCTGGGCCTGTTCGAGTGAACTGGTTCCGGAATTCTAGAACTGTTCTCAGACATTTGTGCTTCTACGAGGTCCAGTTCCAGAGTTTCCTCAGTCAAATAAGCATGGCATTTAAATCTGAATTATAAGCTGTGATTTGTTACTTTTGCAACTTTGAGGCCATGTTAATCGACACCTGTTTGTTTGACCGATCAGAATTCAGAAGTTAAAAGTGCAGCGTTTAATAGATTATAACTTTTTATATGCTACCATTATAATTAACACAATATGCATAAATATGAATGCTTGAAGGTCTCACTTGCTCAGTCTATATTTACCTTACATTTCCCAGCAATTTAGTTTTATGATATGATAAAATTGTGAAAAAGTAATTGCCCCTAAAACCAAATAACCACTCTCTGTGGCATCAAGTGTTTGTGATTAACTGCTAATGAGTCTTTCACATGCTGTGGTGGGATTGTAAACCCACTCTAATTGTTCTAATTGTTTAAGTAATTAATAATTACCTTTTCCACATAGTGCCAGGCAGGTTTAAACAGCTTCGGGGGGGGGGGGGGGGGGGGGGGGGGGGGGGGGGGGGGGGGGGGGGGGGGGGGGGGGGGGGGGGGGGGGGGG
>JAQQZT010000011.1:5359762-5370925 GCA_030068275.1 Clarias platycephalus
GCTGTAGAGCCGTGATTAATGTGGGAGCGCAAGTACCTCTCATTCCTCCCCCCCTGAGAGAGCTCGGCCAATCAGCTCTCTGTGCCTCCGGCTGTGAGGAAAACAGCATCACCCGGGGATCGAACCAGCGATCTCCGGATGATAGGGCGAGCGCTTTACCACTGCGCCACTCAGAGGCGTTTTTTTTACTTTTATTTCATTTATATTAATCCTGTTTTAGTCTTGGATGTTTTATAGCAACATCTTAATCTTGAGTGGTTCACCTTTCTGGATTTAACTTTTTTGCTTACTTATTTCACAACAGTGTCTCTTGATGGTGGACCTTGACAATGATGCGCTTAGCTGTAATTTCTAATGTAATATTTTTATTAAAGAGCTCTAACCAAATTCCACACTTCAATCACATCCTGATTGATCCATTTCAAGTCCATTGTGGTCCTTTAGGGAGGAAAATGAACAGAATGTCATGGTCAATAAAATCGGTGATCTGACTCTATTAAAAAAAAATAAAATAAAATAATAATAATAAAATAAATCAAACATTTGCATTCACACAATCTTCCCTGTTTATTGATTAGCTCTGAGTAACACCTCTCCATTAACACTCTTGCGTGTAGCGGCACAAGAGAGCGCGAGTACACGCGCATGTGTTTTTCCTAAGTGCGAAACGAGGGGATTTGGAGAGACTGAGAAAGCGATGAAATTCCTCTCCATCTGTTCCGTCATATGGCGGAGGAGAGGGAAGAGGAAAGTTAGACTAGAGTTGGTCAGGCTTTGCAGAGACAGTGTTCAGGCAGTCGGAGCCTCTCTAGCATTTTATTCAGCGCTGTTCCTCATAATCCCTTCCATTACGAACAATCTGGGTTCAGCATTCTTCAGGCGAATTACTCATCGCTGGTGTCACGGTTCGATGACTGAAGCTTTATTTCATAGTTTACAAAAGCAGCAAGTAGCATTCTAGCTAGAAAAGCAGTTAAACGGCTTCTAAATACAAAGGCGAAAAGCCTTAAAGGTCCATTCCTTCATTGTGATAGCAGGAGAATATCAAGCGCTTTTGCTTTCGGATGCTAAACACGTCTGCATGGCAGGTTAACCATGATTGTGCTCGACTTTTATTAGCTACATGCAATTGTTCCAGAACCGTTGTCTTGGTCTGGAATCCCAATATTTCACAATGTTGTTTCTTTTAGCTTTATTTACTTGTTATCCAAATAGGGTTGCATAGGATACATTCTGATCTGGAATTTGCACCCGTTTTTCTCACCTGAAAGAACTTTTTAGAGAAGACAAATACATAATTTTCCCGATATGACCTCCTCGCTTTTTTGCGATGCACATTGTTCATTTGTCAAGCTTTCGGATTCCCTTCTTAAACGTTTCCGGCTGAGCCGGCGAGCCCCAAATGCAAGTGTATGGACGTGCATCATCATGCAAGTTCATAACGCCCTCGGATAGCAGGCCTCTGCGTTTAATCCGAAGTTTAGGCTTCAGGTCTTTAACAAGCATCTCACTGTAACAAGCACTGTTAATTGTAGAACTTTTTTCCTGATAATGTGTCCAATACTGGCTCCTGAGAATCCCAAAAAAACCTGTAATCAATTTTCCAGCTGATGGTTGAGTTTTGAATCTTGTCCTTTGGCGAATGAGGTTTTCTTCCATACATGTTTCCGTTTACTCTCTGGCTCGTGGTGATGAATCCATGTGTCTATCCAAACTTGTGTTTATCTCTTCCTGGAGTTTTCAGCACCGGGTGCACGCTCGGACGGAACGCGAATCGCTGTGCGCTGTATCTTTTGTGCGCATCTGTTTTTGCTCGCACCGCAGTTACAGAAACTACATTAAATATTTAACACGTTCACACCTGCTCAACAGTGACTGGGGAGATGGCAGCCTTGAACGGAAAGCGCTGATGAGACGGTGCAGCAATCAGACTTTTGAATTATATACACTCCAGTTATTTAACTCACCTTTTATTTTTTATTTTTTTTATTTTTTGTACTTATTGAGGCCATCCCTCATTCCTTTGTACACAAATCTTTTACACCCAAACCGGTGCAGCCAGAGTCAGCATTTGCGAAGCACTTAGTTTAGAGTCGACTTGGCCATTCATCTGTTTGAGGGCCAAGTTCTAACGCTGTAAACTTGGAGAATCATTCTTCTGCTGATTTATGAGGACTGACTTTATATGTCTTTGGTGTCCTGTTTATCTTTGTAATGAATTTATCTGCTTGATTCATTATGGACAGGCAGCCTTTCAAACAAATCAGAGGTTGTGATTACAGACCTGTCCAGGAGCGATCGGCATCAAGACTCGTCCATGTCCACAGTAATACTCGCGCAATAAAACTCGCACCATCCACTTCATGATTTTCTCGTCCTCTCGGAGGAGAATTATCTGACCATGCTGGGTTCGATGGAGGGTCTCTATTAAACGTTGAGACCCATGTAAACACAAACAAGCATACTGGGCATAACACGATTTTCCCTGCCATATAATACAGCTGTGTTGAGATTATGGCTTTAACCCAGTGGTTCTCAGCTTTTTAATTTTTATTTATTTATTTTTCTTCTACTTTGGAGCAGACTTTGCTTGTATTGAGATGCTGATCCCCCGTGCAATGACCCAGTCCGGCTGAGTCCAGCCCATATATACTGAACAAAATTAATTGTACTGCAGATGTGTAAATATTCTCCTGACATCATTATATAAGGACATATGGTCACATGCATTTAGCTTACATTTAAGATGATGGTCGTCTTGTTTGAAGGAAGGTCATTAGCTTATTCACAAAAAAGCCTGTGTAACCTCATATTGCACTTTAACAATTTTGTATTATCATTTTATTTAAATGGTGGACATCATAAGTGAAGTCTTATTTTTTTTCTTAGCATTTACTACTTGTACAAATTAACTTTAAATTTTACTCGATCCATGACCAAAAACAGCGATGCCATCTGAACCACGAGTTTTGTGATCTGTTGCACCTCTAACATGCACACTGTGTACACACACACAGGCCAGAAGTAAGATTCAAATCCCCAACCCCTAAGGTGCTAATTAACCACTAAGCTGCTGTGCTTCCGATTAAGACAAGTCGAGTCTTTTTAAATGAGTATTCATGTCCCCAACCCACCAGCCTAGTGCCAAGTGTTATAACATTATCACATCATCCCCACTGGGGTTCTGTGACGCGTCCCAACACAAGGCAACCTTGTTTATGCTTAATGTGTGTGTGTGTGTGTATATATATTTATTTATTTATTTATTTATTTGCACATGCAGAAGCAAATAGCATTTGTTTAAAAGATCCCGAGTGGGGGGGGGGGGCATCAACTGGAATGACTTGTTCGAGCCAAAACTGCCGCAGTCCATCGGGTTTCTACTGTAGATTGAATGGGAAATGCATTAATGTTTGAGATTAATCTCAAATCTTTCTTCTGTCATCTCAAATCAGTGTATGTGCACTTAAATTTAAAACTTTTTTTTTAAGCATTAATGGAAATATGAATATTCACCCTTTTTTTTTTTTTTTTTTTTTTTTCCCCCCCCCTTTTTTTTTTTTTCTTTTTTTGCCAACTGGGCTACTTTCTTATACACTAATGTACTATTGCTCTTTCTTGTTTTTACTGAGGCACCATGAAAACGGCCGATTGTGATTCGTCTCCTTAATGTTTCTGTAATTAAGCCCCTTTTCAATAAAGTATAGAAAATTTCAAAGTACATGCTTATGAAGCGGTCATTAAATAGTTCTTTAATGCTGAACGCTTCTGAACACATTGCGCTTTTGTGCATCACATCAGTGCCATTAGATTAAATTTTGCAATGCTATACACACTGATGTTCCTTCCTGTAATGTTCCTCAGTAACTAAATTTTATTTATTTTTTTATTTTATGTTTTGGTTCTCTTTATAAAGTACCAAAATCTCCTGACTGTTTTTTGGCTTAAGCATTTACATAAAAAAAAACAAAAAAAAACCTCTGCTTGATTTGGTCAGCATCACGAGGCCCTGTTCCACACTGTCTTTTTGTCCTTTTTGTTTTTGTATCGGCTCTAATAAGTCACTTGGATTTTCTCCCTAATGTGACATCATATATGAAGAACCCCTCCCCCAGCTTGATGGTGGAGCATAGCTAAGCATAGACACTGAAAGTGTGCTTTTGGAGGAGGAGTGGAAGTGTGATGTTCGAGAGAGAGTACATCAGCTGGAGCTTAAACACACTTCAAGGAACATGTTAAGACGCGTGTTAAATGAATCGCTATGATATGGAACCTTTAAAGTAGCCAGTAATTGGCTGCAGTCCACCTTGAGCACGGCAGGAAATGATTTTCTCTTAATGCATGTCAGAATAACGACTCGCTCATCGAGTTCAGCATTGGATCATGTTGAGTCGGTGACTGGGATTCATGTCGTGAGAGTCTGGTTACTTCGTGGCTGGAAGAAGACGGTCCATCATTAGTCTTCTAAATAATTAGTGCTGGACTGCAAGTTTAGACTGGATTGCCAGTTTGCGATCTAGCTGACTGAGTGTCTCTGTGTGCGATGCTACACACAGACTTCATCAGGTTTCATCATCTGCTCGATCAGAGGAAGCATGTTTAATTAAAGGAATTAGCCACAAGAGTGTGTTACAGTGATTTTTATCACACATGAGGGTGCTCTTGGGTACAGTGCCCTAGCTCTGGTTGTGGGTATTGTACCTGGTTCATGATTTTAATAAAAAAAAATATATATTTTTATTTTTATTTTTTTTCCTTAAATTAGTTTAATTGATTGTGTATGCACGCACATCCATTAATGTGTGCATATATCATAAGGTCATATGAGTGTATACATTTTTTTCCCCCCCAAAACTGCTCATGCTGTGTCTGAGCTGCTCAGCAGACTCGGAAGAAACTGCTGTCTCTGCGTTTCCGCATACATGAACTTAAAGCCACTCACGATTAGCAGCGTTATTCTTGACAGGACAGAGATGCCATCTGTCTCACCAGAGAGGCCAATTATGCATTCTTGTCTCCCAGCTATAATCGGCTATGGCATTGTCGAACTCGCGGTCCCGTACTCCAGAGCCCTTTTCAGCCAAGTTGATTATGTAATTATCTAATCACTTAGTGCTCTGGGAAAGCTTTTGTTTAAATACACCGTCCAGTCCAAAACAAGTCACACTAACATTTAATTTGACCACCTTTAGCTTTGGTTATGGTGCACAATGTGGTGGGTGGGAAAATAATCTCTCCTGCTCCCAGAACCACGCTTTGACCGTTTATGTTCCTCAGTATGGTTGTGGAATCGGGAAGGAAAAAACTCCATAGATGTGAAAACCTGGTCATTTAGGTCGGCAGCTGACTTCATTTTATTGACTCATAACGTTGCTGAGCCTAGACCTGACCAACTGAAGCAACCCCAGGTTGTTAAACTGTGGCTTCATCTGGTTTTTCCTGCCCTAATGGTCCATCACCCTGGAATAGGAGTCAATCTTGCATGAGACCACCTGACATTTTCCTATTCTTATGACGTACAGTCTTTGCATGATTTAAATTTTTGCTTTTTACCCCAGTATTTGCTTGATGTTGGCTAATAATTTGGCCCTTCTTAACCAACAATATATATATTTTTTTTGACCGTTTACTGTATGTCACCCAATTTTGACCAATGAAAGTTAAGTGCATTTCTTTGCCTACACAACAATCACCAATGCCTTTTTATTTATTTATATTTTTTATTATTTAGCACAAACATTTATTTTAATGTGCTGTAGGAACATGGCAAACCAGGCTAAGAATGGAGTACAACAGAAGGGCCCAGGTTCAAATCCCACAACCACCAAGTTGCCACTGTTGGGCCCTTGAGCAAGGCCCTTAACCCTCAAATGCTGAGATGAAAAATGTAAGTCGCTCTGGATAAGGGCGTCTGCCGAATGCCTAGATGTAGATCCAGCACTGGGACGTTTATCTATATGCATCACTGAGTCACGTGTTCTAGCAGTCGATGATTACACTAACTGTCGAGTGCATCATGGGTGAAAGTAGGTTTGTACTATATTCTGCAGTACAGGAAAGAGGGGAGAGCAGCTGCCTGCCAAGAACCCACATTCAAACCCGGTCATGGAAACGAGAGCACATCTGATGCCATTATTTCAGCTTAAGCAGCACTTTGTCTCCTTAGTAATTGCTACTAAATTGTTCTGAATTGCCGTCTGTTTTGCTCATGATGACGTGAGCTCTGGAGCTAGCTAACTACCTTCTAACCCAAAGCTGAATCACAAATCCTTCTCGAACATCTGATCATGGGCACTACTTGATGCATGGAACGAGGGATTGTACACCCTCCATGGCGTTCTAGCTTTTCATAGCTTTTATTCTTCTCACCTTTTGGCCGCATGGTACTGGAAAGAAATTTAAAGCTGTTTACCTTTATTTTTTTTTTTTTTATTACAACTGTTGGTCGCTAATTAATTATCCAACTTGACAGTTCCACCAGTCGCAGAATCGCACTTGATGTCATTCTGTTTGTAATGTAATGATTATCAGCATGCTTCATTACACAAGCTGTGGCCTCGTACCTACGGCCGCATCAGTTGTTCTCATTACAACAGTGCTTCCTCTCATGGTGATATTGCTTAATTGTATCCCGGCTTCCAATATGGCTCAGCCAATCAGATTTGAGAACTGAAACAAGTCTGTTAATTCTTGGCCCATCGCGACTGTATTGGTTAACTATATTATATTAAAGGTGGGTTTAAGCAGGATCTCGGCGCTATGATCTTGGATTAAGAACAGTCTTTTCAGTTAGTGCTGCTTCCAATTATGGGTGCTTTTGTGCCATTTTATGGTGATTACACAGCTCTGACCTTACTCCTGCTTTTATTACTCGTTCAACCAGTGCTTTCCTCTTTTCCTTCTTTTCTGCTCCTGTGAGCCGTGCTTTTAATTGACTTTCAGCTCTGTTATAATTGGTAAATTTGATGTTGGACAGACTTCTTTTTGAA
Source organism: Clarias platycephalus (assembly GCA_030068275.1). NCBI lineage: Eukaryota > Metazoa > Chordata > Actinopteri > Siluriformes > Clariidae > Clarias > Clarias platycephalus. The sequence goes on from JAQQZT010000011.1 coordinate 5,366,752, forward strand.
CCTCTTAGACTCAAGACGGGCCTTTTTTTTTTTTAATTAATTAATTTTTATATAAAGTTTTCTGGGGAAGAATGGCGTAAAAGGAAAACAAGTGCTCTTCAAGAACCAGGGGCATAAAAAAAAATGCAGCACTCCAAATCTCCGTAGTGCTGTTCAACCAAGCCGTTGTGTCCCAGTCGAGGAGCTAACTTCATCACAGCGAAGCAAGATGAATGTGTCACTTACGAACATACCACCAATTATCTCAGGACTCCGTGCGTGCATGCTTTCCCAGATTTGCAGTGGTTTGTTCTTTCGGGTAAAGCTTCATAAATGGAATAATTTGTCGTTGCCATTTCGGCAGCGCGACGCAATCGGTCATTATTTGCTTTCCTCATGTGGCAAAATGAAATTGGAGCTCGTGATGAAATGGTAATCGGGACGGAAGCGCTGGACGTGTACCGGTGGCGTTTCTGGAGCAGGGTGGGGTAGTTTTCTCGTGGAAGTCGATTTGACATTGTCTTGCGGCTTTAGTTGCTATGGTGACAGCTGCAGCTCGCGGTCTTGCGCGCAGTTAGGGGAGCTCAGCCTCGACACGGATCCTTCAGCACTCTGAATATTCCTGACCCGAGTTCACCTCTTTTGACTTGACTACTTCTTCTTCTTTTCTGCTTGTCTCTTGGCTGTGTGTGTGCTGAAGTAGGGGGAAAAAAAAAAACTTTTGTGGATATGGTCAATGAGCAGGATGGTACAGTGTACCTTCGTTTGACCGCAGTGATGGTGCTTTATTATTATTTTTTTGTTAATCTTTCATCTCTTCATCCTCCTTTCTCTCATTTATTTGTTCAGCCTTGGTTGAACATCCTTCCATGTGACCTCCCTTGACTTCTGCGTGCTTCACTTCACCCAGAAATGTTGGTACCGTGGATGCTGTGAGGTAATTACAAATCGTATCAAGCTGTGAAACTTGTAATTACTCATTTCCCCTGCCCCCCTCGCCCCTTCTTATGCCTCTCTGTGGAATGCCATCTGTCCTCATTCTAGTTCTTGTCCTCACAGCCCTTTTTTCTTTTTCATATCATTACTAACCCTCTGTTTACACACTTGTTAAATCAATTTCTGCCCTTTTACCGTGGCAGCGCTACACGAGAAAATAGCATCGTCCAATCATGCATGGTCACTGACTGTGCATTACATGTTTACATAAAGAATAAAGCAAAACATGGCTGCACATACTGTTGTATATAAATATTTATAATTTTTCCCCCCTACATCAATCAGCCATAACATTATGAGCACCCACTTAATATTGAGCAGTCTGTTTTCCCACTAAAACGAACGATGTTCTGACGCCTCTATCTAACATTTTCATCAATTTGAGCTACAGAAGCTGTTCTATTGGACCGGATTATACGATCCAGCCTTCACTCACACCCACATGCATCAGTGAGCTTTGTCCACCCCATGACACGGTCACCGCTTCACTGGTTTTCCTTCCTTGGATCACTCTTGGTCTGTGCTGACCATGACCACTGCTGCCTAATAACGTCTACAGACCGAGACGTCTAGACAGCACAATTTGGCCCTCGTTAACGTCACTCAAATCCCTATATTTGAACAACTTGCGCCTTCCTAATATATCCCGCCCACTTCCAGGTGCCATTTTTAACGAGATTTTGTATAGCAACTGTAACGAAGGCCAAAGTGTAATGAGTTGGAACAACTCCAGTCAACAAACTGCAGTCCCTGTGAAATGTCCCTACCTGCAGCTACCTTCCAGGGTAGGAAATCCGTTGACCCAGGGTCATGGGTGCCCAATGCTAATTGACGCACATGGGGAGCGAAAGCTGGTCCGTGTAGTCCGACCCAATGAGAGCTACTGTAGCTCAGGTTGCAGAATGTTAATCCCAGTTCCAATAGGAGGGTGTTGGACCACACAGTGCTTCATGTTATGGTGGTCGTCATGTTGTGGCACATAATCAATTCTAGTCAATGATCAAGTTGATATCCTGTCCATTTCAAGCAATCGATTTTAATGAACACTTTGTGTTGTGGAATTAGTCCTTGGTTACATTTTAATTTTTTTGTACTTGCATTACTTGTGCTTCGAGTGACAAACTTTGGTCGGTGTGCAGAGCAGGAACATTTATGATAAGACCTATTGTAATTTATTTATATGCACCTCAATGGCGACTTGTTTTTGTTTGAGAAACTTGATTCACTTGATGCATATTGTATCAAAGTAGTGTTGAGCTTGAGTGTTGTGATTTAACTGACTATAAATCAATCGGTTTACTCGAACTGATGAATGATTATGGAACCGACTCCCATCACTATTTGTATATATTACAGAAAAGCACTAGGGACACCATAAAATGCGTCTATTTCTGATGCTACCTCAAATAACTGAACTGTGTGGAGCAGAAAAACTTTAACATGTACTACAAACCTTGAAGAAAATGACTATAAAATGGCTAATATCTTTTAGGTAACAGGATTTATGTGGTCATAACCTGTACACTCACGGATCCCGGCCCTTCTATCGAACACTTTCTTGTTCCCTCTGTCTGTATGTATCGGTGAGTGACGGTGTTCTGAGCTTGGATAAAGGATGGTTAAGTGATCGCTGCCTCAATTGACGGGTTCCCTTTTTCGAAACTGCCAGGGCGAGACTGTGATTTGAGGCTGTGCTGATGACAAAGTGGGGTGGTTTGGCAAAAGTGTTTTTAATTTTCATATTTCAGTTTTATGGTGACTGGTCATGCATTAGAGCTCGTATATTTGATTCGGACCATATAAGGCCTACACATGAGTATTTACAATGTCGGTTTTTTTATTTTTTTGGAAATACTCCTTCACCAAAAAAAAAAAAACTTTGGGGGAAAACTCCTGCTTTTTAATGTTAGATTTATTATTTTTTTATGGTTTTTTATAAAAAATAAATAAAAAGCATCATCAGAACATGCGTGTTCTTATACAGCAGAGTGCGACTTTTTAAAAAAATTCTCTCCAGGATTATTTTTAATTAAATTATTTTTTTTCCCTGATTTTCTCCCAAATTTAGTCGTGTCCAATTCCTCCCCGTCACCAGGGGGCTCCCACATTAAGGCTACTAGTCTTCGGCCCTCCTGGCTGAATAGTAGTATCACGTGTTTCCCTTTCGAACCGCGTGAAGCCAGCCGACCGCATCTTTTCGAGCTGCTCGCTCACGCACCGTTAGGGGCGGAGTAACACACTCGGAGGAAAGCGCTAGCCGCTCCTTTCGCGTGCGCGAGTTCACAGACGCCCCTGATTGGCTGTAGAGCCGTGATTAATCTCATCCCGCCCCTCTGAGACAGCTCGGCCAATCAGCTCTCTCTAGACCTCCGGCATCACGCGGGAATCGAACCAGCGATCGCCGGATGATGGGGCGAGCACTTTACCACTGCGCCACTCGGAGGCCGTTCCAGGATTATGATTGGCCAATATGGCTGCACAGTTGCTCATATCACCACCTTCTGGTTTGGCGTGTTTTTGCAATTCCATGCAAATTAAGTAGGGTGGAAAAATTGACACGAAGCATGAGGTTTATATAAGAATAATAAGTGAAGTGTCTCTTTAACACAGCAAATATAATTGTGGCTTTAACACAATTTAAATTTTTTTTTTTGGTAGATATTTAACATGAGCTTTATGGAAAGGATCGTCGGTGTTTGAGTACTAAGGCTTGTGAAGTTTGCATAGTCTTGACCGATGAGGTTCTTGTTTCTTTGTTGAAAAAAAAAGTAGCATTTTATTGCAAATCAAAGGAAATTGTAGTGTATTTTTGTATGAAAGCATGTGCCATTTTATTCTTTTCATATTTCTCACCCCTGCTGAAAGTTTGGCAGGTAAATGTGCTTCTGTAATAAACATTAGAGAAAGGAAAGCCATCATTCTTACCCGGATCTCTACAGCATTGCCGATTTAATGTGAACTTGTGACCTCTTGACAATGGATCAGGGGCCCTTTTTATAGACTATTGGTTTTGCAGAGCGAGTAGGCTGTGGAAATATTTCTCATCCTGAAACGCCGGTTAATAATTGAATCGTGTGAGACGGCGGGCTGTATGAGGCAGAGCGGTTCTGCTGCACCTGCAAAATCACACCGAGCTCGCAATTAACAGCACTGGATGGTTATCTGGCCAATTTTACTCGCCAACACCCCCCCGCCCCCC